>CAOLHI010002102.1:0-292991 GCA_948474755.1 Ctenosaura bakeri | reverse complement strand
TGTAAGCTGCTGCATGAGACGTGGCAGAGAAGGGAGGCAAAATCTGCCCTCCAGCATAAGGGCCATATAGTCAAGGGCAAGGGGTAGTTTAACCCCTATCCCAATTGTGCCCTGTGTGTTAATTTTTAATGATTTACAGACATTTTAAGTGACATTTTAAGATTGATTGAAATCAGTGTTAAGCAATTGTTAATAGACATTTTGACCCTGAAAGACAGCTTAGAAGTGTTTTGAATAAACTTTCCCGTGCTGTTGCCTCTGGCTCTTTCCTGTGAGGGGGAAAAAGTGCTGCCATTTGAGAATTGTTTCAATGAAAGTGAGTCCTATTTACTGCTTCTTGTTGCTGCCCCACTTGTAAATAATGGGACCAGACGGCAGAGTTGCAGGAAGCAGGGACACTTTATTAATTATTTAATCAATTAACTGCAAATGGAAGAGCAACCTAGCATGAGTTTAACTGAAACAAAGGGTCAGTTCTGTACCTCCTCTTCATCCATCCCTAGGCAAAGCACCCAAATCCCAAGAGCAGTCTATGTGCAATTGATTGCTACCTACTGACCTAATACATGGAAAGTCCTCCTGGAGCAACTGCCTCCCAGTCATATGACTTAAAAATAAAGTTGGATTACCAGGCCAACGCTAAGGGAGGCCCCCTTCCTACACCCTCAGGGTCCAATTACCAGAAGGGGCAATTATGGTTACCCTCCTGTCACTGAAAGAAGGGTGCTCACTGAATTCTCCTTCTCCCCCTATATTTGCGGAGTGACTGTTTAAAGACACCACTTATATCCAGTCTTCCAGTTCCTTCAAATATCATTGGGAAAAAAGTAAAAAATAAAACCCAGAATAGTGGGGAGGATTCCCACCTGGCTTGGATGCAATCAGCTGAAGCCTTCACTACACCTAGGCTGCACAGGTGGGCTAAACATCAAAGTGTGGAGAAGAAGCCATGGGGTGATGCTGGCTTATAAAGCCTTCTAGCTCCTCCCCCTCCTGTCCCCATTGCTTCTGCATCATGGGGCAATTACATCCTGGTGCTTGTCTACCCTTGCTAACCCTCCTTCTGGCAGAGCCAGAAAGGTGTCCTCATAGCACTTCGCACCATGCAGAATCAAGGCCAAGTTAACAGTGTCCTGGCCACCACTGGCCTGATGCCACTCTCCTTCCTTCTAAAAGACATATCTGGGATTGTGTGGAAGAAGTAGTACATTTCTGATACTTCCCTGCTGGTCCAGGGATCAACAGAGCCAGTTGATAATATCACCAGCAGTAGCACTTTCTCCCTTCTCTGAGCAATTATCTTCCCAAAGATCCTCCTCTACTCTGAATTGCCCATGCACTACAAGTGTAAGTTCCTTGGAGGAGCCTCTACTGGAACCTCTACTGTTTAGAAAAATGCACTCCAATGCCACACCCTTTTCAGTTGTAAAGATCACAACTTCACAGGGCTTGTATGTGTCTCAGGACCATCACCCTGAACTATGTAATCTAAAATGAGATTCATCCTCTTCACTCTCCTTTGTCCCTACATGTCTGCTGCAGAACTCACCTGAAGCTATGGCACCTAGCTCCAGGAAATGACTTTCCAATCCCCTGTTGTGTGAACTTGTATTTAAGTTGAGCAGCAGTCCAGTTGGAACTATCAGCAAGTTTAGTTGTTTTGTCATCGCCTGTGTTTTGTGAATTTGAGAGAGATAACTGTGTTTCCTGTGGAGGATTTGTCTTGCTAGGAGGAACAGAGGTGGAAGGAACTTGGCTGCAGAATATTTTACTTATTCTCCTGACACCATTCTCCAAACACCTCACTTTGAGTTAGAAGACTGCCAATGACAAAAGAGTTTGCTAATTTCATTTAGTAACACCTATGCAGAGAACTGCTTTTAGCTACTCATTCAACAGTTGGTGTCACTCAAAACAGTTACGTTCCCCCAGACATTGTCTGATGATCTTGTTGTAAAGCTGGAGCCTTTTATCATTATAGGCAGTTTTGCTCTGACTGCACATTGTGTTTCAGTACGACAACATCCTGCTATGAAAAGAGCTGAAATAATAAATTAAGGTATGATACAAGCAATAAATGCAGCCCTATTGTGCTTCTTATATTCCAAATAGCCTTGCAATTTGTAGATAAACACCATGCCTACGCATAGATATACAATGATGATTTACAAAGCGAAACACATTAGGGAGCACAGTGTAATTAATGTTTATTAGTCCACATCATTTCTTCTTGATCAGGTAAATTTGGTTGTGATGTTTCACTCAGGACATAGAATAGATAGGTTATATTTTTAAGGTGAGATCATGAATACAGAATTCATTGCCACTAGATCAACATGGTGGTCTGTGTGATAGGTAATGGCAGTTTTGTTTAGAGAACAGAAAGTTCAGAGCTGCATCAAGTTGCTGGGGTCTATGTCTAACCCAATTAATAACTTAGGTCAATGCTGACAAAATTTTCAGGCTTTTTGAAATAACTTTCTTGACAACTTCAGGAGCCACAGGATACAGTGCTAAAAGTCTTCCCACTCTCAGGTCCCCTTCTTTACAAGTCAATTCCTCCAAAGATGATATAGATAGGCTGCCACTAGTTACTAAAGGATCATTCCCTTTAGCCCAGTTTGGGTGGCATGTGTGTGTATATGAGTAAAGCCTTGGATTTGCTTGCACAAAGCCCAAAGGACACCAAATATAACAAAACCTTGTGGGCTATCCTAAGAACACAAATGGTAGCTTAGTACCTGTGCAGTTTTAAGCATGAAGAAAGATTTAATGAGAAATTCCCATTTAAAACCATGTTGCCAAAGATATTTAAAATGTTCATTGGTGTTGGGGGAGAGGGAGAAGAGGGGAAAACAAAAACCAAAGGCTAGGATTTCCAATGTAAGATAACTGAAGTCAGTCTATCTCAGCTAGTACATTTTACCTGTTGAGCATATGGCAGAGTTCCTTGCACTGTCCTGAGAGAGAGAGAACACTCCTGAGAGAGCGCCCTGACTGAAAAGATGAAGACTGAGGGTGGAGTCTTTTTATTCAATCAAACAAAACATAAAAGGGTCACAAACAAAAATTTAAATCATTAAAGTGATATAAACTCTACAAGGAAATATCCATACGTCCCAGCTTATTGATTGTTTCACATAACATTCCTTACCTAGATCTATTTACAACCATATACAACTTACCCAGTCCTACTTCAAGATACAAGAACAGAATTTTCAACATTATTTAACATTAAATATCTTCCCTTATTCTCCTTTTCTGTCTTCCCCGGTGATTCTTTAATTATTGCTTACCAACAATTTAAGTAATTTAGAAACTATTTATAAAAGATAAGGAAAACTCCACCTTTATCTATCCTTATAATCTCTTAATATATTTAATATATTCATTTTCAACTCAAGGTTTCATTCTGTATCATTCCTGTTTCCGGTTTCCTTTCCGAGTAGGTTGTATTTACTCATAATTTTTCTACACCTCTGATCCCGTCCATTCTGTGCTTTCCGTAACTTTATCTTTATCAATCTCAAATCCATAAAAGCTCTGACCTCATTTCTTGAGATCTGTTTATAGAAGCTATACATAATATCCTAGATTTTCTATGTCTTTTTCTATATTTCTTCAAGAGATTTCTTCCATTATTGCTATCTCACTCCAGTTTTCTTCTAATGCAGATAATATGGGGTTCCAAACTTCTTTGAATCTTTTTAAAGAATTGTCGGATAATATTATTGTCAATCTATCCATTTCCATTATATCGTATATTTTCATCCACCATTCTTCTATATTGGGAGCCACTTTCTGTTTCCACTTTTTTGCATAAGTCATTCTTGCTGCCGTAATCTTGAAGAGTAACAATTTTTTCTGTGGTTTTTTTATTTTTTTAATTTGATCTCATCAGTCATATTTAACAGATATATCTCTAGTGTCATATAATAATTTTATTTGCAATATTTTCATTATTTTTCTGTGAACTTTTTTACAGAACTTTTTGCTGCCTTTATACATGTCCACCACAGATGGTATAATGTTCCTTTTTGTTTGCATTTCCAACATGTATTTTTGGTGTTCTTTGTAATTTTTGCAATTTGTGTAAGTGTATAATACCATCTGTGGAGGATTTTATAATAATTTTCTCTTAGACCTATGCTTTTAATTAATTTTTGAGTATCTTTCCATGACTCCTCCCATTTTTAAGTGGAATTGGATGTCCAATGTTTTCTTTAACCACTTCCTGTTCCTGGTCAAAGTCGAGTAACAATTTATAAATCTTTCCAACCAAGTGATCGACACTCAGTTTCAAATTCTTTTTCATGTGGTTCTATCCTTATTGTCTTAATATCCATTTTTAATTTTTCTGTTAGTTGTCTTTATAGTAGCCAATGTTTTCTGTGTCCATATCCTATTAATTCCTCTTTACTTTTTAATACAACAGTCTCCCCTTGAATTTTAGTCAGATCTTTGTATGTTATCCATTTATTTAACTGTGGTCTCTCTCTCCTATAGAAAGCCTTGTGCACCGAGACCCATAGTGATAGTTTTGGATAAAACTTCCTTTTATACATTAACCATACTCTCAATAAGGATTTTCTTACGAAATGGTTATTAAACTCTTGGTTCACTTTTACTTTATCATACCATAAGTATGAATGCCAGCCGAATGGCAAATCCATTTCCTAATTTCATGCAGTCGATAAGCCAATTGAAACAACAAACGTTATAATATAGTTTCAGATCAGGCAAACCACATCCTCCTTTTCCTATCGAGCCTTTCATGATCTTCCATTTTATCCATGGTTTTTTGCCATTCCATATAAACTTCACTAAATCTTTGTACCATTGATTGAGAGGTGTGTCGTTCATGATTATAGAGAGATTTAGGAAGAGACATATCATCCTCAGCAGAATGTTCATTTCTACCGTTGCTATTCTTCCTAATATGGATAGATACAGTTTAGCCCATCTTTTTAAATCCGACTTTATACTTTGCCAGATTTTTCTGTAGTTGTTCTCATATAAATCTGTATTGTTTTTAGTTACATATATCCCTAAATATCTTACTTTTTTAGATATCTTAAACTGAGGTTTCCTTTCCAATTCTGTTTCTTCTTGATTTGTCATAATTTTTATTATCATCATTGTTTTTTCAGAATTTACTTTAAAACCTGATATAGTACCAAACTCCTGCAAAATATTTTTTAGCTTATCAATGCTTTGTGTAGGATTATTCAGCAATACAACAAGATCATCTGCACATGCTCTGACCTTGTACTCCTTTTATTTGAGGTTCATTCCTTATTTGGATATTTAAGATCTCAATTATTATCAAAACTAGTAAATGGGAGAGGGGACATCCTTGTCTTGTTCCTTTTTTAACATCAATTTTCTTTGTTCTTTCTCCATTTACTAATACTGTTGCTGTTTGATTTTTACAAATCTGATTAATCCAATTTGCCATTCTCTCCCCATATTCATTTTCTTCGAAGTTTCACTGAGAAATGATCAATTTACATTGCCGACTGCTTTTTCTGCGTCAATGAAAATCAGACTTAACTTTTTATCATTATGTTTATGGTAGTACTCTAATACATCTATAATCATTCTCATGTTACCTTTAATTGATCTTCCTGGGAGAGAGCCATTTTGGTCCTCATATATCCATCCATTTAACACCTTTTTTAATTGTTCTGCTAAGATACTGGCGAAGATTTTATAATCCGTGTTTAATAATAATATTGGTCTATAATTTTTAGCCTCTAATGATCTTTGTTCTCCTTCGGTATTAAGCTGATTATTGCTTCTCCCCAAGAAGTTGGTCTCTTACCTTCATCTAATCCATTCATTACCTTTTGCAGGGGGAATTGCTGCATGTGGTTCCTGGGCCAGAGTTTGGCCACCTGTTGTTTATGACATAGCTGGATTTCAGCCTGCAGCAAAACTATGGAGTTTTGCTGCAGTTGTCCAAGAGTTTTGCTGTGGGAAGCCACAGAACCATCATTGAAAGACAAATGGCAACAAAGGGTTATGCTCTATAATGTTCTTGTGAACTCTTCCTTATCCTTCCATTAGAAAATATGGGTTACAAGCTTGAAGACTATGGTGTTTGTTCATCATACATGGACCAGAGATCATGGCAAGCCACTCTGGGTCCTGTAGCCACTTTGAGACTTATCCCTTGAGAAGGGCAGGATAAAAGTAAAATAAAATAAAATAAAGCCAGTTCTTGTAGATGTGGATGAACCTTGAGAATCCTGAGCTCACAGCTCACATAAATAAGTTGAAGGCCTGTTTCTTGACTTGTAATAACAACCCTAAATTAGCAGCCTTGTTATTGATGAATCACATAAGATCTATAAAAACTTTCCTGCCTCCCTTACTATTCTTGGCATAAAGTGTGTTGGGAAAGTGACCTTTCAGAAGTAATGTTCTTATTATCTTACCACAGTACATCAGGTTATTGGTGGCATAAATGTCAGTGCAGAATGTTTTCTGTGTTTCTGACAGAGTTATGGTTGTTGTTCTGTTTAGGGAGAGTACAATCTGGTTTTCACTCCCACTTTTTATCTTTAAGATGGGGGTATATGCATGGGCAGTACTGAATGTCTGTGTTTTACTTTTCCAAGCAATGTAAACTCTTTAGTATCACTGGTTGAGTTTTATAATAGGCCATTATGATTTAATTAGCAGACCAGACTATTTGTTTTAATAGGTAAGTCAGAGGGAGAGCCAGTGTGGCATCATGGTTTAAATGCTTAATTAAGACTCAAGGAGACCAGAATCAGAATCACAGGAAATCTACCTTGGGCAAGTAATACACTCTCAGCCTCAGAGAAAGGCAGTGGCAGACCTAATCTGAATAAATCTTGCCAACAAACCATAGGATGAGGTCTCCATAGTGATCCTGGAGGCACATAACAACAAATTATATTATCATATCTTTACCTTCCTTTTCCTTTCAGAAACTCTACAGCTAGAGGTGCAAAAAGTGCAGACTTCCACATCACTGTATCTCCATGCCAGCATACAGAAGGAACTTTTTTCCTAGTGTCCATAAGGAATTTCATTTCTGCAGCTGTTAAATACAAAAAATTGGTTGAAGCTGGAAGGCTGACCAGTGATTACACTGAAGAGCCCATACACGTTCTCAACATACATTCCAAGGTTGTTCCCTAATTCAACAACCTGTTGTTATCAACAGTCCTACGGGTTTATTTTGAGTGAGAAATCCTCTTAAGGAAAATCCTGCCTATATTCAGACAACCACTGACAAACAATTGATGCAAAAAAAGAGCAACATCAACATGCCACAGGTTGTGCATTGCCCACATGTGGAGATGTGGCTGTGGTTTGTAGACAAATAGATATGAGGCTCCCCACACCTGATTTTCAAGAGATACAAGTTAGCCCAAAAATGTTACCATCATTGTCGCCACAATTGTTCTGAATTCTTGTCTTACAGAAGAACATAAAGCCAGTGAAACTGGCTGAATCGAACCTTCAGTCCATCTAGGGCAGTGCTGTCAACAGTATCTCTTGCCAGGAATTCAGGCAGAAATCCTAGCCCTGTCTGGATATCCTTGGGGCTTCTCTCTGTGAAGCACATGCTTTGCCACAGAGCTATGGCTTCTTCTCAATACTTGGTCTTACTTGTTTGTTATCAGGTTATACTGGAATGTCTTTATTGTTTTTTTCTTGGTGGGCTTTAGGTCCACGCTATGAGTATCAGTGGCATAGCTAGCATAAACAGCACCTAGTATAAGAGTGGAAGTTGTGCCCCTACCATCTTATCTTACCCCCACCCCACGTGCACAGCTTTTTTGGCCTCCCTTGCTTTGGCACCCAGGGCATGTACCCTACTTGACCCACCCTAGATAAGCCTCCAATCACTGTATTGTATTCCACAAACACTTCCCCACATTCCCATAAATGGTCCACATACCACATCTAGTCTGCACACATTGATCCCCACACACTTTCCCAAGGCCTCCTAGTCATATAATAGGCATAACTGCAACACTGACGCATTCTGCTCCTCTTTTCCTGTGCCTGAATTCACTTCCGGTGTTATTTCTCACCTATCTCTTTTCTAGAATGTAAGCCCCTTGGAAGAGAGACTCGCCTTCTCTTTGTGTAGTTTCAGACTGGAGACCGGGGAGAATCCATTTCATATCCCCACGTAGATGACCAGGGGCCAGTCACAAAATGTCAGCCAAACTTACCTCACAATGTTCTTGTGAGGATAAACTGTAGTGGGGGTGAAATTTGTTGATTTCCTTAAGTTCATTGGAGAAAGGAGGATAGAAATGTTCTAAAGAAATGAATACATAAAATGTCATGTGTATATATTTAAAACTGCAGAATAACTCACATTTACAAAAGAGAGGAAAATTAATATAACATGTGGGAAAATAAGAAACTTTGTTCACAGGATAGCTTCTGGAAAAATGAGAAAGTTGTCTAATATTTAGAGTGATTGCGTAAGTGCTACTATGGTTAAAATGAAAATCTGAGGATGAGGAATTTGAAAGCCTCATTCTACTTGAAAAACAATAGTCTGAAAAGAATAGTCTCTGGTATACATGGAAGCATTCACTGTGATCTAGAACCCTGAAAAATTAGGGTTGTACATTACCTGGATGTTCTCCTAGTCAGATTGTTGCTCTCTGCCCCTGGAGAGCAATGACAGTGGATGGGGCTAACATGCTCTGACTCGTCTTACATTCAGTTTAACCATGTAATCAATACCTGAAGAGGTCTTTGTCTTCTTACATTATTCCCAGTTTTTTAAAAAAGCAAGATCTATTAAATAACAATAGTATTAAAATTTAGAGGCTTTTGCTATTAAGTTGTACCTTAGAAGTTACTCTGTATTCAAAGGGTTCAATTATTTGTTATAAGATCTAGTTTCACATAGGAAGCCTTTGCTGCAGTCAGAAGGACTTCCCATTTCTACTGTTTTGTTTGATGTACAATCCTACGTGATAGAAAACTAAAGTAGCTTGTTTCCATGTATTTCTTTCACTGCTTCAGAGCAGCTTTAGATTAATCATCAGGCAGGCAGTCTACAACAGCAGTGCCTGAACAGGAGACAGCAACACTCTGCAGTTCACAATCTAAGAAGCATTGCTCATGGTGCCCATTATCTAGGTAACTGCACTAATGTTGATGTCCTCTTGATTCTTGTTGCTCCTTTTCAGACATATATAATTTCCAGGTCACTTCCATACGCTCTCTTGTTCTGCTGATTAACACTGCTTCTTGCTGATTTGTTAATAACAGCTACATTTGAAACACAGTCATGCATACTAATTGAAGTCCTGGGACCATGTTGCATAATGATGCATTTTAGACAGAGATACAAGCTGTGATGGAGATACAGAAATGTTTGAGTTGTGTTTGTAGCAGTGAAGGTGTAATGTCAAGAACAACAAGGAGGGAGAGCAGAGAGACACCACAAAAGCTAGAGTGAGGGTAAAAAGTTTTGCTCTTTAAAAAACATCTTTGCAGCTATGGAGTATCTCGTATTCTAGCTCTGTTCTGAATATCTGTCTAGAGCAGGATAATGATCAGAATTATTTCATTTAAAAAATTAGTCTTTGAATTTACATTTTTACCCTCAAATGTTATCTTTAAAATATGGGGTAGTTCATATAGCTACACTCCTTACTTATTCATTAATCTTATTTCTGTAGTACCCAATTGTTGGAACTTTCTAAGCAGTTCATAGAACAGATTTGCGACCTTAACATTACAAAAAGAAAAAAAAAGCTCCCTAAAAACTAATATAGTACTTCAAACAAATTAAAGTAGCCACAGAAAAATATCAAAGTAAAGCCAAAACTGGAGGAAAGCAGTAATGGAAGCATTTTAAAAACAACATTTAAAAAATGAGATTAAAAAACTTGAAGAACAAAAGTTGTTCAAAGAGCCAACATCCACAAAAGTTGTCTAAAAGGCCACTAGGTATGCCTCTTTGTAGAGGATATTCACAATCAGAGTACCACCACTAAAAAAAGGCCTCAGCTTCAGTAACCACAGTCTCTACCATTCACCAGTGTCACCTCAGAAGTGATTAAATTTCATCATCAAGATATCTCAGTGAGTTTTTGTGCATAATTTGTCCAAAATATTAACAAGAGCATGTTCCCTTATGAAGCCACTGTGCGGGCTCCCAATTTGTTACTGGGCTCAGTTTAAAGACTTGTGAATGCTCTATTACCGTAAAGATGGATTGGGGTCGGGATATCTAAAGAACTGTTTCCTTTTTTAAGAATCCACTCACTTAATGAGATCTTCTGCAGAAGCCACATTATATGTCCCAGAGCATGGAAAAGTTACTTTTGGACAGCTCCCAGAATTCCCTAACCAGCATATAGTTCAAAAAAGTCATTTTTCCATGCTCCAGCCCAAACTGAGCATCCCCAGAGGTATATTTTGTTAAGACCAGCACCTAACATCCCTACAGTTGCCAACCTTCCAGATTTGTCCTGGAATGACCAGGAAATGAGCTCCCTCTCCAGAGATTTGCTACCACCCATGTTTGGCCTAGACTACAGGAACTCATCTCAGTCTCCAGTAACATCTTGAGGTCAGCACTGGAGATGTGATTAATCACCATTATGATCTCACAAAAACGGTCCCATCTCTAGAGGCCTAGGTAGAAAGTACAGGAAATACAAAGAGGAAGGAGGACTGAGAGAAAAGGTATTGGAAACATGGAAACTGGTTCTGTATGAATGTTGTAAAATGGAGTTAGGGAACTGGTAGAGATACAGAGACAGCCAGGAATAACTGTGAGGAGGAGATGCATATTCAAGAATGCTTCATCTCTCTGAAGCCAGGATTGTTGCAACTGCCTGTTGACCTCAGGGAAGGCCTCTCTAATTATATTGGTCAGTTATATTATTTCTCTTTCTTAAATCTAAACTAGAGGATTCAAATAATGACAGACAGAAAAATCTTCGTATAGTGGTATGTAAAAAGGTGAATATGTTTGTGTAGTTTTAAAGATGAATAGTGCAAGGAAGTTACATTCAAAACTTGACTCTATGACATCAGCAATTGTACCAGAATGTATTCTTTGCTTTCAAGGATTTGCAGTCAAGTGTGAGGGAGCATAAAACAGGAAGAATGAGAGAATCAGTAGAAAAGAAGTCCAGAAAATTAATCATGTTTTTTACCTGAAGAAACTCATGCCAAGAAAATCACATTAAAAAAGCAGGTTTACTGTTATCTTTCCCACCATTTGAGTTAGACAATTTAGGGCTTGTGCATACTACATGCTTTCAAGAAAATTGCCTGAGTTTGAAATTACGCACCCCCAAATTCTTCTAGACAGACAAAAGCAACCAACATAGCAGAAAATATTTTGCCATCAAAATCATTAGAACGTTTGCTTAAAGACTTGTATAATGCACAATTTTTTCCCAGTTGGCTCTGTCACCTCCATAATAGACATAATCAATTCTTCCATTCCATGTATATTTCTGAGAGAGAATTAAGCAAGGTTAGCATCATTTTTACAGTGACAGTGCTGAGGCAAGTGAGATCAATGCAGGATATCCTATATTCAACAGAAGAATGATATCTGAGTTAATTGCATGTCTCCCTGTGTGGCTCATAATGTCTCTTTGAATTTGGGGGAAAGCAAGCCCATATACAAGAAATTAAAACAGTTTAATGACCGTCTAACAGATTCAAGTGTGGTGTCAATATGATAACATCCACAATTGCCTGAAACATGGGATGAAGGCTCTGAGATTTGATGTAGAAACACTTATTTCAAGGTATGCACTGAATTTAGTTTCTTGTGCAAACTTTCTTTTATCATTTTTGGAATTTGTGGAAATGGAATACAAAGATGTGCTTTGGCATGTACTAATAAGGTGACTGTCTTTGTTGCCTGCTGTCGTACAGATATTACAGTATTGACCTGTGTGGTGGGCATACTTTTTCAGGGTAAGGGAAAAAGAATATGTAAAGACTATGTGGGCAGCTTTCAGTGAGGAAGAACACAAACCCCTCTCTATTTATCAAAAAATCCAAAATCCACAAAAGAATAATACTGTTATTGGCCAACCAAAATGCACAAAATACATCATGCAAGCTTTCAAAGCTTCATTGGCTTCTTCATCAAGCAAAAGATGTTTTAAAAACATACAGGAGAAGAAGAGTGACAATGTTAGAGTCACAGGCCTACATTTTGTATCAGATGTTTCTGTTATAGTTCTGTGACTCTAATATCATCTCTTTTCTTCTCCTGTTTGCTGCATGGCCAACGTGGCCATTCCTGAATATCTTTCTTTGTTATGTTTACTTTTGCATAATTGAATAGCTTGTCAAGATCCTGTTATGAAATTGAAATCTAACAACTATCTATTCATGGAAGGCCTCCATTCAAAACTGAAGAGAAGAGAGGACAAATTCTATACAAGATCAGCTCAAGTCACTCTGGATAATTTGTCTTTCACTGACAGCAGACATTTCAGAGTAGAAGCCTAAGATATTGACACAGTGCACTGAATATCTGGAGAAATGGCATGATGCTGAAGCACAAAAAAGAAAAGCAAATGTCCAGTTTCACAAATGGAGTGAAAAGGGCAAACTTCAGATTCTTGATGCAGCACTCTTGGTTGATGGTGATGTGGACAAATTGCATGATAACCACTGTTCTCTTACCACAAACAAGGGAAACAATTGTTTTGAAGGAGGAGAACAGAGATCAGAGATGGGTAGAGGTTTTTGGACAAATGCCAAAAGGTAGCAGAAACCAAGTAAAGTGGTACCTTTTTTCACTTTCAGTTTCTGTGCCTGCTATGAAAGAGTTTTCAGTTTAATGACAGAGCTGTGGACCAAGGAAAGAAACAGGCTTAATGAAAGTGCTGTGAAATCTTAGCTACAGCATAGAACATTCACATGACCTGTGCAGCATTTTTAACTTCTTCTACAAAGAAACCAATCTGCTAAAAGTAGCAAGAGGCTGAATGAAAATACAAATTTAAAAAGAAAGATGCTGAGAGCATGCTGACCCTACTTTAAAGCTTCAAAAATGATATTTCACTTTAAGAATGTTAGTGTGAAAAGATGTCATGTCAGCACCTAGCTGCAGAGAGGGAGGACAGAAGATGATTATAAGGATGACAGAAATGGCTTATCCTAGTGGTTGTCTTTGGAAGCTGTGCCCGGAGATTATTGGGAATCATGATGATGATGATGATGATTACTTTTTATTTAAAAAGCATTTCATGGCCATTTGCGCACTAGCCTGTTATAGCGTGATGATTCCACTTTCAACATCCTCTGGAATCCTGAGGTTTGCAGTTTCGGGAGGGGCTGGTCGGATTCCAGAGGATGTTGAAAGTGAAATCATCATGCTATAACAAGCTAGTGCAGAAATAGCCCATGTTTTTAACAGAATGGGAACAAAACAATTTGAAGAAAGAAACCAGAGTACACTGAGAGAAGAAAACAAAAAAATTATAATGATATAAAATGAATAAAAATAAAACAAAATAAATAAAAATGATGTCTGGCCTCTATATAAAGGTCTTGTTTTCCAAGTCTGAATATAAACTGTAAAGGTGAATTGAAGAGGTGAAAATGGATCTGTAAATTTAGACAGATAAAACAATATGTAGATATTCAATCTCAGTTTGTGGGTAAGGGGGAGGCTCAGAGAATTTCCTCGTCCAGAGTTGGCAACGCTAAAAGAGACTAAACATGCAGCTAGTGAGCTGTATTCAGATTGGAGAGGAAAGTTCCACAGCTCTGTAGATAGAATAAAGAAGGTTGGAAGTAAATTTGTTCATAATTTTTAACATAGATGCTTTCTAAAACAAACATAAATTCAATTTACATCCCACTTTTCCTCATAAAAGCTCACTATGGCTAACAATCTACATAAAAACAGTCATAATTACAAATTACAAGTATGTAAAATCAAAGAATTACAAGTGTCTGCTAGCATTCAATAGAAAGAAATGCATACAAGCAGGAGTAAAAGGTAAATGAAACAAATATCTTCTTTGATCCAGATTGTCATTTTATATTGGTGCTAATTAAAGTTCACAGCAGGAGAACCTTGTTTCACATGTGTTGGCTTGAAATTCACATCAGAGCACTTACTCTGGTTTCCTATGTATTAATGTTCATCAATGTGTTCAGTAATCTAAATAACTTTTGCTCTCCACCTACAGTTCTTCCAGTGCTTCCAAAGGTCTCTCCTCTCTGCTAGTGGTGCCATTTCCCTTTAATGGAGCTCCTGGGATTACACAGCACATAAAAATTACATTTACTCTCTGTAGAGCTTACTGTGTTTTTGGAGGCAAAAACTATGTTTTCCTTCAACACTGCCTTTTGTGCTTAGGCAGTAGTGCTTGAGGCAAAGCATTTCATGAAAGATTTATGTAAAGCAGCGGCTGTTCTCTGAGGCAGCAAAACAAAGTTGTGCCGTAGCATGCTAATGCAGAGTGGAGCTGGAGGGTTTTGTTCAACATGCATAATATAACACAGGTTGGCACAACCCAAGATTTCATTTTCAAGAAGGGAACTTTTGCCACCCCTCCAGGGGCATTTATAACCTTAAATTCATTTGGTTTTAAACATTAGGCATTATGAGGGGAAAAATATAAATGTACTGATGGGCTCCCAACTATGAGATATGTAGTAAATATTGAAATACAAATAGCATATGATGAAGAACTAGAAAGTGTACAAACACTTTGGGTAATTTGTTATGGTTCTGAAGTAGTTCAAAAGTAGACTACATTTTAATTTTTTTTCTTGTCCGATTACATTTGTTGTTGATGACGATGATGTTGTTGTTGGACTGTCTATCAAGTTGTAACAGCCTTTGGCTAAATTGCTAAATCAGGTGCAAATACAAAAATGATACATTAATTTTAATGTAATATTATTGACAGCATACTTAAGTTTGAGGGTCACGCTAAATGTATCACTTAATGTATTGCTTGTAAATGTCATCACACATCTGATGAAGTGGGCTTGTCTTCTACACCAGTCCAGAATAGCTTATGCCAGATCAAACTTGTTAGTATTTAAGGTGTCTAAATGTACTGGTATTGTATTTCCTGCAACAGACTAACACAGCTATACCGTGTCCCCCTAAAGTATGAAGGTGTGCTTTTGATTTTTTTGAATCATTAATGGTTCTGTGAATAGGTACAATGTTAGTCAGGAATACCTCCAAAGATAACTTTGTTGTATAGATAAGTTCAGATCAGAGATGGCGGTCCTTCAGGCTTCCCAGTCTCAGGTTGTTTAGCTCTCTTTAAAGATTAACTTTGTTGTGGTCAGAAACAGTCTGGCATCCAGCAAAGCTGTGTAGGTACTAGCTATAGTAGCAGTATCGTTTTGGCAAGACAGCAGTTTCCAAGTAGTTATCACAGGCAATCACACGTATGGCACATTGTGGAGAACTAAGCTGGATGTTACTGAGTCCAGGCTATCTAAAATGGAACTTTAGTAAGTGCAGCTTGACTTGTGATATGAAACTTAAATTTGTTCATATTCCCAGTTAGAACATGGAAGACAGGAAACTTCCTCACACCCTGTTGGACTGTTTGTCTGTCTAGAGCAGAGTTGGGTAAAAGTGCAGCTTGAGGTCCATATATATCCCCCAGGCTGTTTTTTTTTTTAATGACCCTTGGCCCCTTCAGATTCCCTCAACTGTGCTTTTTCTAACCAAAACAAGAAAGAGGATGAATTGCTTGTTCTTTATTGTTGTTTGATTTATTTCCTGCCATCTATATTGTCATCAAATCAATACAATACTTCTTTCTTCATACTTAGTTCTCATAATACTCCTGTGAAGTCAGCCAAGAATCTGAAGAGTCTAACCGTCTGAAGTTCACCCAGTGTAAATTTCATAATTTGGTAGGGATTTGTGCTTCAGTCTCCCAGGTTCCGTCTAACATTCTAGCTATTACACTACACTTCCCTTTGTCTTGGCCCAATCGTTTATGAAAACCGAATTGGAAGTTTCTCTCACTTGCCCTGGCACAGCTGCACTCATTTACTTAGGGAAGATATGGCACAGTCTCCAAATTTTGACTCCGTCGGATTTATTCCCAGACACTTTTGCATAGGATTGCTGCCTAAACTTTAGCTGGAAGTAAGCCTCGTTGAAACCAGCAGGATTTATTTTCTGAGGAGACAGGGATAGAATTTTGCTGTTAATCTCATGCTTTTAGATCACTCAAAGCCATGGTTACTTACAGAAAGTTTTCGTACTCAGTGTTTGTTATAACTGTCCTATTTGCTTTTCTCTTCATTTTTTTTTTCATCCTCTTAGTTCGTCCTTAAAAGAGACCTGTAAGGTAGACTTATGTGAGATACAATACCTTATCAAAATATAGCTGATAGCTTTGTAGCAGAATAGTGATTTACAATTTACAAACAATGCATGTTATTGATGTACACACGATACATACATTACATACTATTAGTTCCAATCTGATGTCCATTAACATTGTTTGTTAGTATTACCTCTCATATTCAGTGAAGATCTTTTATTCAGCCTGCCCCCATTTTTTTTATTAATCTGAGTGCTAGTTTCCCACATACAGTCCTAACACTGGTGTTTACAATACCACACCACTAACTGGAAGTTCATCCTGGTGTTGACGTGATCATTGGTCTCTGCTGCCCCCTTAGATGTGATAATAATGATAAAATGTATTCTTTATATCCTACTGTTCTGTGTAGTCTCTAACCTGCCCAGTCTTCTGGTGAGGGGAACTATGAAACAGAGAATTTCTTAGGAATTTTGAGATCTTCCTAGCACAAAGGGCTCTTTCACACTATGCCGTTATAACACCATGATTCCATTTTAACTGCCATACATCTGTCCTATGGAATCCTAGGAAGGGCATTTCAAATTCTCTGCCAGAGAGCTTTAGTCTCACCAAACCAAATGCTCCACTATTCCCTAGCATGCAATCATGGCAGTTAAAGTGGAATGATAATACTATAATTGCCTAATGTGAAAAGACCCAAAATTTTTTGAGTAATAGTCTAATGGAATCCCTCAAAATAATTGTGAGAAGTGAGCAGCACACTTTGCAGTGCACTTAATTTTTCCTATCGCATTTTTTTAAAAAAAAATTCTCCATTTCCCCCCCTGGTTTTCAATTTGTTGTGTTGCAGAGGCAGTAAATAATAATTATAGCAAACTGAAGAATCAGAAAAACAACCATATAGCTTGTATTTTGGCAGAATATGCCATAGCATAGATGTTTTGTTGTCTTAGCTTTGAAAGCAGAAAACAAGATACAGGAAGTAGTGATGCCACTAAACACTGTGATTACCCAGTTGAGAATGCAAATTTTGTGCCATTATAAAATGCACCAATAATTCGCACCAATCCATTTTCGGCTAAGATTAGAACCTTGACCAGGGAAATATTCCCCACTCACCAAGTTTACTTAACTAGAGGGGTAATTCTGGTGAGGGATGGATCTCTCTTCCTTTCCCTGTTTGTTCTTGGAGTGCTATTACGTCAGTGCTCCTGTTTCCCAGAAGTCTGAAAAATAAAATACTCCTGCAGTTCCTAATTACTGTCAGGGATCATGAGAAAAGCACATTTCCCAGCATCCCTACTATCAGCAACACTCTTTAGCAATGATCCATTGGTGGTATGCAGGTAATGAAGCAAATAGAAGTAACCTCACCATTACTTCATCCAGGTAAAACAATGTAGGGGAGGGGAAGCCACAGGGTGTTTGGATTCACAGCTAGTTGAGAGGAAAGAATCAGGCTCCATTGGACGTCCAGTGATGTAATCAGGAGCACAACAGTATCCAAAATGGAGTCAGAACAAAATGAGATGTTTTCCATTTGATATTAAAATAAATGTAGAAGGTGAATATGAATAGCAACAGAATGTCTCTTCCACAAAATGGGAGTTCTGCTATGTGGAAAAAAGCCAGTGCGTTTGTAGGAAGGAATCAATTATTTTTGCTGAAATTTACTGAAAAAAATTAGCAGAATTTTTTTTTAATTAATTCATCTCTATATACAGGAAGAAATCTAAATCAGGCTTTTGTCAGAATGAAATGACTGAGGAAGGATCAGTCACTGCTTTTTCAGTGACGAGTATAGGCTGCAGTCATGGCTCTTGGGGATATATTGTGAGTGACTCATCTACAGTAAACAGTGGAAACTGTTGATAAACACACAAAAACCAATGCAGTGCCCAAGCTAATAATTCAGCTATGATAAGCCCATGCTTCCTGTCCAGTAGCTTCAAATGACAAGGAATATCAGTGAGAAATATATCAGGCATAGATCCAAAACTGGCCTGAGCTACTAAGCTGTGCTTTATGAAGTGTATTTATGATACCATTCTGAGGTAATTAGACTGAGAAATATTGAGCATCCAATTTGCACTTCAGTGTGATTTAGTGCTCCTGTTGCTTTAATGGATGTCTGGCTTAACATCAAGCTTGATTTATGTAAACAAATTAGGAACTGGCAAATGGAAGTCTCTAAAGAATAGTCTGTGCTCACACATTGCCAACCTATATGCAAAAGATAGTTTTTTTAAAAAAAGTGGCAAAACATGGACCTGGGACATCTATGCTGACTCCATTTCCAAAGTGTCCTTCCAAGAAATGTAGTTGCCAAGCAATGAGAATAATTCTAGGGCTTAAAAAGTCCCACAAGATATAACTTTTTCCCAAAGAAAGGCAGTTCTTTTTTTTTTCCTTCATAGCTGATGCAGGCAGCACCTGTTGCATCAGCATGTAGTGTGGCTAAAAATCTAACCATGGGCATTTCATATCCCTTTAACAGCAATATGGCTCAGAAATGCAACTAATGTGGATCCAGTTATCACTCTGATAGAAAGAATAGAAGAAAATCATGTATGCCCATGTCTCCCTCTGCGTGTGATATGACTTACGAAAAAGTAGGAACTTTTTTTGCATCAGCAAGTAACAGATTTGTTCACTGAATCCAGATTGCTCTGTTAACAACTGAATCAAGTCCTGCTAACTTCACAATACATATTCTGGGGTAGCTATGTTAACCATGTAGCAAAATACAAAATCCAGAATCTACAAAAGAATGATAGCTATATTGGTCAACCAAAATGCACAAAACACATAATGCAAGTTTTCAAAGCTCCACTGGCTTTTTCATCAAGCAAAAGATGTTTAAAAATCATGCAAGAGAAGAAAAATGACAATGGTAGAGTCACAGGCCTGCATTTTCTCTCAGGTTGTTGTTTTTTTCTTGTCAGTTAAGCCATGTGAGGACCAGAAATAAAGGGCAATTAAAAGACAAACAATAAAAGTTCAACTGCAATAGCAACAGAGCATTCAGTCCAGAATAACTGGACTACACCAGAAACACCAGAAGGTTAGGATCCAAGAGGTGCAATACACATTTTGTTATTTAGTAACATGCAGACAATGAAAGTCAGCATGTGATGGTGGTTTGAATGTTGGACTAGGACTTTAGGAGACCAAGGTTCAAATCCCTGCTCACCTGTGGAAACCCACCTTGGGCCAGTCACACTCTCTTGGCCTTAAAGGAAAGCAATGGCATATCTCCTCTGAACCTCTCTTGCCATAAAAACTTTGTGATAGGCTCACCAAAGGTCAAAGCTGACTTGGAGGTACCTAACAACAGCAACCAAAACAATATCCAGAGGAAGCATATCATCTAGCAACAAGGATGCCCAGGCATCTTAAGAATTCTCACCACCAAATTGTTCCCGAAGGAGGTAGGCCAAGAAGGTGCTGAGCAACCAGCCATGAAAAGTCAGTTCAAGGCTAGTGTAATATCGAAAATTTCCACATTTAATATAAGGCTGTTCCTCACCACTGTTTTTCTTAACTTGGAACTATACAGCACCTGTGCCCAGTCCAAAGCTCTTCAAATAAGTTTCAGGTCTCTAGCAAGCTTTTTCCAGGTCCTTTTTTGCTCCTCTGATTTACCTTTCATCTGTCAGCAAGAGCCAAGAATTCCCTGTATTCCCTGCCTAGAAGTGCCTCAAATGGTTCAGTGCTTCCCTTTCTGGGCTATTCCAGGGTCAGGCTGACTCCAGTAGCAAGATCTAACATTTCCATTGAAGGGTTCAGCACCAGGCAAGCAACATATCAATCCAGACAAAGAAAGTAACAGCAGAGTCAGTGATTAAGCCAAGGTCAAATGTCCATGGTGTTGCCAGAGAGAAAATCATTGCAACAGCAGTAAGTACTGAGGCAAGGTCATGCAATCTGGAAATCAAGGCATGATGAGCAGGGCAAAACAAAGACAAAACAGATCAGTTCCTCAACAAAAACAAAACACAGACCAAGTCAGGTACCAGGTAAGCAATCACAAGAAGCCCAGCTTACAAAGAATAGATAGCAAAACCCACATCAGGCATGGCTGTCAGCAATTTTAACTGAGACAGTTCTGAGGCACACCCAGATCTCAGGTGCAGCAACATCTATATTAAGCCTCCCTGGGAGGAGGGATTTTCACTTGAGGAGGCCTCTGGCTCCCAAGGAGACTTCTCTTGAGCTCTTCTCCTGGTCTCCTCCAGCCAAGCCTGTGCATTCTAATAGACTGGGAAAGCATCTGAATGCCTTATCTGATTGTCTGATCATGCTTCCATCCAGCAATGCTCCCACAGATCCTAGATCATTAGGGTACAACAAATCCAAAATCCACAAAAGAGTGATACTTCCATTAGTTTAAATTTTATTGTTCTTCGTCTCAGTCCCCACATGGCTAAGAGCGGACTTACCTTTGCATACAGTAAGATCCCTCCAAACCAATTGAACTAAAAGAGAAACAACATCTGATACAAATTGCAGGCCTGTGACTCTGCGATCATCACTTTTCCTCTTCTGTATGATTTTTAAACATCTAATGGTGAAACCAGTGAAGCTTTGAAAATTTGCATGATATATTTTGAACATTTTAGTGGGCCAATAAAGATATCACTCTTCTGTGGATTTTATTGTATTTTTGCTGCATGGCCACCATGACTACCTCTGAATATGTTTCCTAGATTCTTAGGGCCTTTCCACCCTACACTGTATTAGTGCTATTATTCCACTTGCAACATCCTATGGAATCCTGGGGTTTGCAGTTGAGGGAAGGGCATTTAGAATTATCCGCCAGAGAACTCTTGGGCCTCAGTCAACTACAAACCCCAGAATTCCACAGGATGTTGACAGTGGAATAATAGCACTATAACAGTGTAGTGCAGAAAGGCCCTCTAACTGATCTGATAGGGATGGTAGATGGGATGTCCTGCTGCTTCTATGTCCTCTTCGTTCTTACTCTTTGACTATTTATCTCAGTGTGTTAAGAGTCTCTGGAATAAAATCCTCTTCTGAAGATGAGTGTAGTTGGAAGATGTAAATAAGGTGTTTTAGGTGGAGTCAAAACACAGAAGTGTTTCTTCATTCCAATTCCATTCATTCTTCTTCCTCACTGTCTTCCTGACTACGCACATAAGCTATATGCCAGAGAATCCGTTCTCTTGTTTACTTACATCAGGACTCTGCTGATATGGTCCCTTATATAAAATTCATCTTTACCTTTATACAAAATATTAATATCTTTATTCTTATCCATATCTAATATGCTTACAATATACATTAAGATGTGCTTCCTTTCTTTTTCCTTTCATCATATCTTTCCTTAATCCAAAAAGCCCGCTACCATCGAATCTCCCCATTTGTTTTTAAAAAATTGGATAAGAGGGTCCCATTTTTTAATAAACTTCTCAAGAGAGATTCCTCTTATTAATGTTGTCATCTTATGCATGATTGCCATGTCATACAAACTTAATTCCCAATTTTCTATGTCTGGTATGTCTAGATTTTTCCAATTTTTGTCATAGTTGATCCTTGCTGCGGCAGTCATATAGAATAAATTTCATCATATTTATTTTCTAGTTCATTTTCTGGCATTCCCAACAGATATATTTGTGGTAGCATACTAAATTGTAATCCTAGAATTTTTTTCTATCTTCATATGTATTTGTTTCCAATATTTTCTAGCTTTTGGACATGTCCACCACATGTGATAGAACGTACCCTTTTCATTTTTGCACTTCCAACATTTGTCAGAACATTTGTATATCTTTGCCAATTTCTCAGGGGGAAGGTACCACCGTAGATGCATTTTATAAACATTTTCTTTTAGATTCTGGCATGCTGTATGTTTCATTCTTCTCTTCCAGGTCTTCTCCCAATTTGTTAATTCGATTGAATGGCCTAGGTTTTGTGCCCATCGTGTCATTGGCTCTTTGATGACCTCTTCTTCCGTATCCCATTTTAGCAAAGTTTTATATATTTCGGATATTATCTGGGATTTTTTCTCCAGTAATAACTGATCAAATGTTGTCTTTTCTATTTGAAAACCATTTATTCTCAATTCCATTTTTCTTTTTTTCATTTGTCTGTGTAGTAACCAATGACAATTTATGCCTTCCTTTCTTAATTCTTCCTGTGATTTTATCTTGATCGGTCCATCATGGATTTTTATTAAGTCCTTATATGTTAGCCATCTGTAATATAGTCTCTCTTTTATAAAATGCTTCTTGCGGCAACAACCCACAATGGTGTTTTGGGATATATTCTTAGTCTGTATTTTTTCCAAGTCATTAATATTGGTCGACGTATAAAATGATTGTTAAATTCACTATGAATTATATCTTTATTATATCCAATATAAGCATGCCAACCAAAAGCTAAATCAGTACCCTCTAATGTCAAGAGTTTACTATTGGATAGCGTCGCCCATTCTCAAAACCACTCTAAGCAGCTTGCATGAAAGTATAATCTCAAATTATGGAGTGATAGTCTCTTTAGCGTCGCATAATATTTTGTATTTAACTCTTGGTTTCTTTCCATCTCATATGAAATGTGAGATGTCTCTTTGCCATTTTTAAAACACAGATTCATTACTAACTATGGGGATGGTTTGGAACAAGAATAGTAGCTTAGGGAGTATTGACATTTTTATTGACGATATCCTCACCAGAAGAGATAATTTCAATTTTTTCCATGTCTGAAGATTTTTATTAATTTCTTTCCAAACTCTCTTGTAATTGTTTTTAAACAAATCAGAATTCTTCTTCGTTAAGTATATCCCCAAGTATTTCACTTTAGTAGTCGTCGTAAAATCTAAGTATGCACCCAAGCTTTTTTCTTCATCTTTACTTATATTTTTGAGTCAAAATATTTGATTTATCCTCATTTATTTTCAATCCCGAGGCTTCTTCCAATTTCTTCAATAACTTTTTAAAATTTTCCATTCCTCTTATTGGCTTTTCCATAGTTATTACTATATCATCTGCATATGTGCAAATTTTAAATTCATAGCCCTTTACCTTCACACCTTGTATTGATTTGTCCAATTTTATACTTTTAATCAAAATTTCAATACTTAATATAAACAACAAAGGTGAGAGGGGACATCCTTGTCTTGTCCCTCTACAGATTTTTATTCTTTCAGTTTTCTCACTATTCACAATTATTTGGGCTGTTTGATTGCTATAAACTGTTTTTATAATATTCAAAAATTTATCTCCAACTTTATATGCTGATAAGACTTCCAACATGAATTCCCAGCTTAAACTATTGAAAGCTTTTTCAATATCCAAGAATATCAATACCAACTTTCTTCCAGGTTGCCGTTCATAATGTTCAGTCATATCCAATATACATCTCATATTGTCCTTGAGGTGCTTGTTTGGGAGAAATCCAGCCTGTTCTTCTTCAATAACATCCTTCAATATATTTTTAATCTGCTTGCTAATATTGATGTAAAGATTTTGTAATCTACATTCAGTAGAGATATTGGCCGGTAATTCTTAGTCGAAAGGGGGTACCGATCCTCTTTTGGAATCAAAGCTATGTTGGCTTCTCCCCAAGAATTTGGTATCTTCCCCTCAAATACTGCATTCATTGTTGCTTGTAATGGCAAGATTAGTTCATCTTGGAAGGTTTTATAATATGTTGCTGGGAATCCATCTGGGCCAGGAGTTTTATTCTTCTTAGTTAGGCGGGTTGCTTCAACAATCTCTGCTACCATAATTGGATGATTCAATTTCTTTCTATGTTGTTCTGAAAGTTCTTCTATTTGAGATTCTGCTAATAAATTCAAAATAATTTCTCTTTTAACTTGTTTCTCTTTATATAATCTTGAATAATATTTCACTTTTTTTTATTATTTTCTCAGATTCTGTATGTATCTTCCCCTCTTCTGAAATTTTAAGAATAGGTGCTTTTTATTTCTTTTTTCTCAAGTGAAGTGAAAACCACTTCCCTGGCTTATTGGACCATTCAAAATTATTCTGTTTCCATGACAATAATTTTTTACTTATTTCCGATGTCAAGTCAAGTTCCAATTGTTTTTGAAGTGCAGTTATCTCCTTCAAGACAGTTTTATCTGCTGGTTTTTCTTTGAGTTCCTCCCTTTTCTTAATTAGATCATTTATTTTCTGGATTTTCTCTTTCCTTCTTCTATTTTAAATAGCATTTTGTTGAATGAAGAAACCACGCATCCCTGCCTTTCCTGCATCCCAGATGGTTTCAATACTCATTCCTCCCCACTGATTTTCTTCAAAGTATAAGCGCAAAGTCTCTTTCGCTTTATTAATTATCCCTTCATCTTGGAGCAACCTTTCGCCAACTAAAGTCTTGTTTGGGTTTTTTTTAGAGACAACAATATAGCATTATGATATGATAAGCTCTTTGGTAATATTTCCATTTTGGTAATCAGATTACACAAAGTTTTTGACACAAAGAACATATCAATTCTTGAAAATGAAGTATGTCTTTCTGAGAAGAATGTAAATTCTCGGGATTTCCCATTTAAATGATGCCAGATATCTATAACTTGTATCGTTTCCATCATTCCACTGAAGGAACTGGGTAGCTTGCCTTGATTTTTCTTAATTACTTTATCTGATTTCCTATCCAACTATGGATCTATCACTCCGTTCTAGTCTCCCATGAGAATTACCTGATCACAGTCATGTTCTAATATTTGAGCTTCCAGCTGTTTGTAGAATTTTTCTTGACCATTGTGTGGTGCGTAAACTCCTACCAAGAGTATTTTTTGTTTCTGCCAATCTATTTCCACTCCTATATAATGTCCCTTTTCATCATTAAATATCTCTCGTGTCTGGATATAGTCATTAACGTATATTACCACGCCTTTCTTTTTTTCTTCTGAAGCTGAAATGAATTCTTTTCCAAATCTTTTATTTCGAACCAAATTTGCTTTTTGCTTTTTAATTCTAATTTCTTGCAAGCAAATTATATCATATTTATTTTAGCTCAAATAATGAAATATTTTCCTCCTCTTCTCCAGAGTACTTATGCCTTTGATGTTCCAAGATAGGATTTTCAAATTTCTCATTTTCTTTTGTGTAATTTGTTCGTAATAATATTACTTCTTCCGTTATACTTTAGATTCGCTCTCTTCACTCCTTTGTTGTTTAGTATCTCTCCGTTCTTTCCCTTCCGTTAAATTATCTTTGTCCTCTGTATATTGATCCTCTTCTTCTCCGTCTGTTTCCTTTGCTTCTTCTTCTGCTTCTGAAGGGGATGTCGAAATTTCTCCTTCTTCTTCTGGTTCCTCTTCTTGATTCTCTGTTCTTGTCCTTTTTACAAAGCTTCCAGAACTTTTATTTTCTTGAAAAAAATTGTCAAATCTTTCGAAAAATTCTTTTGCCTCCTGGACTGAATGTATATTGAAAGTTTTATTTCTGAAGCGGAACGATAATCCTTCTAATCTGTATGGAATTCCTTTCCTTCTCGGATGAGTGGTTAAGAAATTATCATCTCTTCTTTTCCGAAGTATCCTCACTGGAATGTCCTTATGAAGTAGAAGTAGAAGTGGGCAAGAGGATCCTAAAAATGCTAAGATAAATAGTATATATACTATGTATATATCAAGGGTATAGCATGATATATTATAAGATTATTATGTCTTATTGATTATATTTAAAACTTTATTAGAAATCTTCCTATCTTTATGAAAAGTAACTGATATTGATATGTATGTATGGTCCTTGTTGTATGTTTTAATAAAAAAAAAATAACATAGAAGTGTTCAGCTCCAGTGAAACCTAGGAAGAGTTACCAGGTTGATACAAAAGTTAAAAGGAAAGCTCAAATGCCATTGTCAAGGAAAATGTTTGTATAGTTTCTAAAGGTTGTGTATCTTGCACCATCTCTCTTCTTTCGGGGAACACAAAGGCACACAGTTGAAGGGGGTTTGCATTCAGGAGTCTGTGAATGCATAGCTTTTCCCCTGACACTTCACCTCACCAGGAAGGGGCAAATCACCTCCACCTTACATAAATAGGCATGTATCCAAAAGGACAAACCATTGTCATTCAAAAATAAAGAGTATTTTATTTCACAATAAAAATGTATCAAAAAATAAATAAATAAAGAGTATTTGATGAGATTAATATACTAGTTAGGAGGCATGAAAAAGGGAAAATAGCAAAATAAAACAACTAATGCTCTTCACAAGAGCCAGTGTGATGTAATGGTTTGTGCATTGGCCTGTAACTCTAGAGACCAGGGTTCAAATTCCATTGAGCCATGGAAACCCACTGGGAGACCTTGGGCACGCCATACACCCATAGCCAGTGATATAGACTCAAGTCGATCGACTCAGACGTAAATCTCTTCAATGACTTGACTTGTACTCGACTCATCAATAAATGACTGACAGACTCGACTTAAGACTTGTCTTGTTTTAATGATGGACATGATGCCCACCTCCCTCTCCAGCCTTTCCCCAGTCAGCAGTGAGGGAATGTTATGCTGGTGACCGAATCAGAGCTCCACAGGCTCCTTCATCCCCTCCTCTCTGCCTCTCTTTTGCCCATTTCCACACTAGACTGTTATAGTGCTATGATTCTACTTTCAACATCCTATGGAATCCTGGGGTTTGCAGTTTAGGGAGGGGCACTATAACAGTCTAGTGCGGAAATGGCCTTTGTTTCCTGCCTTTCTCCAGAAGCCCTTTATAGGAAAGCAAAAGAGTAGGATGAGTTAGAAGGGGGAAAACAGGGCTTTGCACCTTTTTTCTGATGAGTGTGGGCAAGGAATGGTCTCTGCATCTGGGTTGAGGGGAGAGTTAGAGGTTGAAGCCCCATCAATGTTAATGTGATATAGGCATGTATCCAAAAGGACAAACCATTGTCATTCAAAAATGAAGAGTATTTTATTTCACAATATATATTCCTTCACCGTTTAGCCCCTCCTTGATCAATCAGAAGCAGTTTCCTTCATTTTGTCTTTCCTCTTCCTCAATGGCTGAGGGTTTCCTTCCAAGCCTGCTTGCTCATGAGTAAAAGGGTAAGGGTGTTCTTTACAGCCATGGCAGTGTGGAAAGCAGTTTCCTTCAGAAGGCTTTCCTGCTCTTCCATGGCTGAAGGCTTCCTTCCAAGCCTGCTTGCTCTCAACTTAACCACCCCCTGCAAGCACAGATCACCAGCTCCTTTTTTTTCTGTTAACATTGGTTCCCATACTTGAGACTCAACTTGAATGATCTTGCAAGGACTTGAGATTCGACTTGAGACTTGACTTGAGATGGAGTAAAAGACTGAAATAGATCACTGTCCACAGCCCCAGAAAACCCTGTGATATTGTCACCTGAGGGTTGCCATAAGTCTGAAACAACTTGAAGGCACCCAATAACAACAAAAACAACAACACTCAATACACTCCCTCCTTGTAGTGTCACCTTGAGTACATCCAAAAAGAGGAGCTATGGATTTCATTGAATCTTACTGTTCTCTTCCTGAATCCTTTCCCCCCACCCTCACTGTTAGTAGGGCTGCCAGGTCTCAAAGGCAAAAGCCCTACAACAGAAGAGCCGTACAGAGGGAAAGTTCTGTGGACACTCAGGCTAGAGGCAGGCAAATAGCTAGCCTTTTGATCCACTCCGACGCAATAATTCAATAATTTTACAACAAACAGTGAAAGATGAAAAGAGCAGCTAGCACTTGGACTTGGCAGGCTCTCCAGTGAGCAGCAACTTGCAAGTGATAAGGCAACAAAGCTATTTAAAATTCATCTGCTCTTTGAAAGTTTCAGCTTCAGTGATTTGAAATGAGTATAGCTGTAGGCTTACCATACCATTTTTTTCTGAAGCTCTCCTTTAAAATTTAAATTTAAAAGTCATGCTGCATTTATGTCAGGTTTGTATGAAGTTGCCACTGTTTTTATTTGTATATCCACTTTGATCTGTCTGTAATCCTGTGGTTTGCGAGCCCTTCAGAATTTGTGTGGTATGCTTAAAATAATACTTTTGCTCAAATGGCAGCTGGTGTTAAGAGATGCTGGCTCTTCTTTCCTGCTTCATTTTCCCTCTTTCGCTTTATTTTGGGGTGGGGTGGGATAGCAATCTAGCTTAATTACTGGGCCAGTTTATGCTTAATTCTGAGGTCGTCGGACCTATTTGGTTTGATATAAAAATTGAAATTTTTATTTTGGTCCTTTTTTATTTCCTTTGGCTTAAATAAGGCTTGAGTATCATGATGTGTTTGGACTGAAATTCGCAGAATTCATCATCATTGGCTGTGCTGGCTAGGGCTGCTGTGATTTGCAGTCCAACAACAGCTGGAGGGTTGTATGGATCTAAATCCAATTGCTAGTGCCAAATAGAGGCAACCCACTGAACTAATGGAATTTACCTAAGTACTGACTTACAATTCCAGCAATTGGATTTAGGCCTGCATTTACTCAGAAGGAAGTCCCATTATGTTCAGCTAGGTTTGTGCCCTAATATATATTTAGAACTGCAGCTTCCAGGACCTCTATTCTGTTTTGTATCACTGCAGTCATGGTAGCAATAGATTTATGGTAGGATAACAATTGGTAGCTGAAGTCCCTCCCTACAGCTGCCAGTTCTCATTGGTTTGCCTTTTTTTGAACCAGTGGAAAGATAGAGAAAGCTCTCCTAGCTCCCTTTAGGTGAAAATGAAAGAGCGAGTATCCTATTTCCCTCTGTAGGGAAGGTGAATAAGGCTGGAGGAAGGAGAGCCTGGTGACAACTCAGAGAAAGATGCCCTCTAGTTTATTTTTTCCCTTCCTGGTTGTTGTTCAAGGAGGAAGGAAGATAATTGAGGCCTTACATCTTTTTCCACTATGTTTTTCCTTTTAGATGAATGTACAAGTGATTTGGCTCAGTCTCACACTTGCATGGTTTCTCATGGCTCTACCTGCTGCCTGTCTGAGAAGATTTACTTTCTGCCCTTAGAATGTCAGATACCATGGAAGTGTAATGCCAAAGGATACCATCTAGTATGGTCTTTCAGCCATGCACCAACAGTTATGATGCTGAATGAATGAATGAAGATTTGTTTGTTTGTTGATTCATTCAGCCATGCTGCTTTGCAAGTTTTATCCTTCAAAACTGGCTGCTGTCACCTTCATCAGCCATTTCTTGAAGGTGAAAGAAATCACAGAACTTTCCTGTTACCAGGTTATAGACCCCTACTCCATGATATGGTTTAATAATAATACAAATTTAATTGATAATAAACAAATTTACAATAAACAAACAATAATTGATAATAAAACAAATTTAATTGCTATGAAATATAAATTATATCTTGCTATCACTGGGAAGCTTGATGGCAAAGTGGAACTGACTGTACACATGCGTTGCAAAACTAGGTTAGACTGAGACCTCGGGGCGTGGCTAGGTCATAGTCAGGGAAGCCCAGGACAATGGACTTGCAGATCACCCTCAACAACTTGACCTTTAAAAATAATAGCACCTGACACTGCTCCCACAGAATGACTTACTCCCTTAAACCTTTTCTGTTTGTCCATAAAAACACTCCTTTTATCCACTCACCTGTCCCACCATTATGGAGCTATCACAGTTCCCATCAGTCCTTTGTCACTTCATGCTAATGCCTTTAGCTCATTCTGGATCCTTTTGTTTACACTACCAGTTAACACCTTCCTCCTCAGGGCAGAAAAAGAGTATTTAAATCCTGGCTCTGAGTCAACCAACATGTAGTACAACAGTACCCTGGGCAGAAGCTGTCACTCTGCTGCTCCAGTTCCTGATTGGTATTACCCTGGACTCTTAGGCCACTTCTGCAATATACTGTTATAGTACTATTATTTCACTTTCAACATGGAATTCTGGAGTTTGTAGTTTACTGAGGCCAAAGAGCTCTCTGGCTGAGAATTCTAAATGTCCCTCTCTAAACTGAAAAACCCAGGATTCTATAGGATGTTGAAAGTGGAATAATAGCACTATAACAGTGTAGTGCAGAAATGGCCTTAGTCTGGGTTATATTGTAATTTCTCCTGAGATAATTAAATATCACCCACTTTACCCTAAACTCTTGCTATCCAAATTTTTCCTCCTTTTTCATTCAGTTAGCCATGCATGATTGCAAGACTGCTTGGATCTTGTTTGTGCAATTGTTAATTCCCCCAATTAACCAAAACAAGCTTACTTTTGAATCTCCAGCAGGTTTTTCCCTGCACTAGTACTGGTATATACAGGTCCAAAAGATCATGCTAAGTTACCCCCCTCTCGCAGACTTCCCCCTCTGAATTAATATTCCCTACTGTCTCATAGGGGCACTGGCATTATGGGTGGAGTCCTGAGTCACTCATGTTTTAGGGTAACTCGCCAGCCAAGTATCACTACTTTACATTACTGAATTGCATCAAATAAACAATGACATGAAAAAGATTAGTAAATAGGAATAGTAAAGAATATGTAATGTAAAAAAAAAGTTTACTGCAAATAGTAATTTGATACATTTGGGAGAGGGGAGTACAGTGGTGTTATGCCAGAAATATAATCACCATATCTAATGCATGCTCAGCCAAGCTGAAGGTAGGAGAAATACCAGTGGTAGCTGAAGGTTTCCATGTCAGTGTGGTGGTGAGTCTGTTCCTGATTCCAAACTTTAAAGGAGCTATCTAAGGTGATGAACGTATTTCTGGCATAGAATTTAGCAACTTGGATGGCTTTTTTAAACTTCAGAGTAAAATCCAGAGTGGACCCACTGCCCCAGCGACATGGAAAGGAGCAGCTGTCGTTGAGGAACACATGTGAAAAATGCCAGAACAGTGTCAAAATGACATATATACATCCACAGTCACCCTAGAAATAGCACCAGTGCCCACCTCCCAGGGGACTTTACTGGCAGTTTCACCCATATGCCATATGGAAACAGAAGATGGAAACCCCATGAAGGACATGCCAGGGATATGCGTGAAACACTGTCCTACCTCCAACATGTAGACAGATAGACAGCAGTGATGTGCACAGCCACGGATGTGTGTTGAGGCAGTATCAAACACTCTTGGAAATTTCATTATCGAGAAGGTAAAAGAAGAGACAAGGGCATTGGGTGTCCTAGATCTTATGTTTATGAAAAGGAAAGAAGTAGATGGAAAGGTGAAAGTCAGTGGACAATAGCTTTCTGAAGAACTCAGATTTAAAAGAGACATTTACAGGAATGAGGGGCAACAATCAAGGATAAATACAAACAAGGATACCGTGGTTGTAGGGAGAATGTCAGGAGAGCTGAAGTACAAAGTAAATTCAGAATTGTAAGAGAAGTTTTTAAAAACCCAGAAGAATTCCACATTTGGGCCATGTGAAAGAACAAGGAAACACAAACATCTGTAGTTAAGAGGAGATGATGGTATATGACAGAATAGGAGAGGGAAGGCAGAATGTTGGTTTACTTCCACCTTATCCCATAAAGAAAAGTACACTTGACCTGGCAAAAACTTATCAATTGATAAAGGGAAGGAATTGTAGCTCAAGACAGGTAAAGTGGTGGTTTGGGAGCGCTTAGACATTATAAATGAATGCAGATCTTCAGGGAGATCAGTTATTCTTTCCATCCCTACTTTTCATCTTCTTGGAGAGAGGTAAAAAGTGGGGCTACCAGATTCTGACATGTCTCCAGGGTTATTAAACATCAAACTGGGACAGATAGGTAATACTTTAGAAGTTATGAACCACATTCAAGATGATGTTGGCAGGATGAAGAACTAGGCCAGACAAAAGTCTTTTCCACACAAGCCTGTTATAGCGCTATTATTCCACTTTCAGCCTCCTGGGGAATTCTGAGCTTTGTAGTTTCCTGAGGCCAAAGAGATCTCCGGCTGAGAAGTTGCAGGGCCCCTTCTTAAACTGCAAACCCCAGGATTCCGTAGGATGCTGAAAGTGGAATAAGAGCGCTATAACAGTCTTGTGCGGAAAGGGCCAAAATTTTCAGCAGAGATAAATGTAAAAGTTTTGCTTTAGATAGCAAAATGAATATTTACTAATACAGAATGCCTTGCAGCAAGTTTGCAGCAGTGCATGGAAAAAGATCTTGGGATTTTAGTAAACCACAAGTTAAAAGTGAGTCAGAAGTGTGGAAGAGCAGCTTAAAACATTAATGCAATTCCTGACTGCATCAACAGAAGTATGAAGAGAAGACATGATCTTATGCTAGTCTACTTTGGTCACCTATGCAAATTATCAAAATATACAAGGGTGTTAGAAACTGGATTTAAAACATGAAGGAAGTGAAGAAAGTGTGAAAGAAATTTTGATGAGGACAATTTTCTCCTAGAGCTTCTCCAGACCTTGCCATAAGTCCCATTGTATTCAAGGGGATTATTTTTAAGTAGAAATGTCTAGAATTATACTCTGTATTTCCCTTTTTAATTTGTGAATGCCAAGCTCAGTGTTATTTGGCTTAGTTTCCAGGTTAAAAAAAGAACACCTCTGCTCCCTTATTCCACCTCTTGATGAGACTTATGAATTTCTTCATTAGCTGCCTACTGCATGAATCCGCTTCCAAATGCTACAATTATTAAGGCATATTCTTCCTACCTTATGTCTTTTTGTTCCTTTGTGTAGACTTTCTGTATTATTATCACATACTCATCCATTCAATAGAGAAGATAAATCAAGTTCATAGAATGTTCACTTCACAGTCATACAGTGTTTATTCAATGATCTAGAGATAGTTGATATTATTAATTGCAGTGTGGTTTAATTAACCATAGTGGCATGTTGACTGGTTGCCTTTGGCTTTACTTGTGTTGCTGTTGATTAGTTATAAATATTTATAGATGATGAAAGATCCCCTTTTTCTCTTCACCTGTACATTTATACATTAACTGAAAAGCCTTTGAAATGTATGCAACCTGCTATGTCAAATCAGAAAAATGCTTTAGCATTTCCCCTCTCTCTTTCCTTCTCTGTCTCCTTCTCCATGCATATGCATGGACAGCTATGCATACAACAGTTCTCCCTGACATTGTGTGCATGGACATGAATTCCAGATTGGAGTAGACTGGAGGTGTAGAGACAAAGTGTAGAGACAATTTATTATTTCTTAAGCCTCTCTGACAGTCTCCATGAAGGCAGTTTTCAAAAGCATACTCTGTTTTTTGATGTGTTGCTTGTGTGTGAAGAATTTGTGACATGCCGTTTTTTGCACAAACTGCAGAGCTGTGACAGTACCATGAAACTGTGTGAGAAGTAATCAACAGGACTGAAAGTCAGAATGCACATATGAATTTTTTTGAACGTGTATGGGCTTCTTTTTCTCAGTGGAGGATGATTCCTGTCACAGTCTGTTTTAACAAAGAAAATATGTGTGTAAATTTTTCAGTTGCTTTTTCTAAAAAATAGTTTATTCATTCATAATCGTTATTCTGAATGCATCATTTGTACCTGGTCTTCATTCTTATGAGCAGTGATGTGTCCAAAATTGATACTGAACTATTAAGAGACTGGTTCTGATCTGCCTATGTTATTTTGATTCCATTTGTCTCAGCCAATTTACTTCTGACTTGTACTGGGCAATTAAAGCAATGTTCTAGCAGATAGCTGGAATCAAAAAATTGGAATGAAAAATGGTTCTTTCTGCCATCCTGTACCCTGTTAGTCTTTTGAATATTCCCATGAAGCAGCAAGTTATAAAACAAAATCAATAATAATAATAATAATAATAATAATAATAATAATAATAATAATAATAAAATTTATTTCTATCCCGCCTCTCCCAATGGATCGAGGCGGCATTACAAAAATATATAAAAACATTAAAACATTAAAATGCACCCTATCCTTATTTAGATGTAATTCTTATTTAGATGTAATTCCCAATAGCATCAGTGGAACTAATGCCTATGAGGGCTTAGATAAGCTCTGTCAGAAATAGAAGCCTTGATGGCCCTGGAGGAAGCAATTTGGGGGTCTGGAGGTAAAATGAGATCTAGGGTCCTTGAGACTTTAATTCCAAGTAGGCACAGATAGGTTTTTGTTGTATACTAGTACAGCATCTTATGATTTTCATTTAAAGGAGATTTCATGAGCTGTTGATGATATATATCTGAACTCTAAAGGCTGTGAACTATTTACCTGAATATTCAGCATGGGAGTTCCCCATCCTACATAAAGTAGCCAGGAGTAGAGAACTGTGTGAATCATCCTTCCTTAGTGTGGTAATCTCCGGATGTGTTGGGTTGCAATCTAATTACCAACTCCCATTGACCATGCTGGTTGGGGGTGATGGACTTCCAGAGATCTCATCTAGAGGGCACCACATTAGCATACCTTCCAACATTTCACAGATGAAAATTGGGTCACATGTAGCTAAGCAACATCACATTGTGGTCAAAATGGCAGAATTATTAACGAAGAAGTACACACAAGCCAGAAGAGGCAGCAGCAGTTTGCTTTTGCCTGAGCTTTCTTGGAAGACAAAGCTTAGCCCTCTCCTTTCCTGCTCAGTTAACTGAATGTGGTTTGCAGCAGTTGAATTAAGTAGGTGGAAAAGAGGGGGGAGTGGGAGGCACACTGGGAAAAGATTTGTGGTGTTGGGAAATCAGGCTGTGAGCCATCTTTCTCTGGCTAGGCACTAGCTGGTGGAGGGGGAAGAGGACCAGAGGCAGGTTTTTAAAGAGCTGTGCAGCCTGACCAGAGACGCTAAAAGGGAAAGTTCCCTTGGAAAAGAAACAACTGAAGGAGGGGGGCAGGAGTTGAAGAAACTCGCATATAATCAGATCTGTGAAAGTGAAATTGCTAAATGTGGAGGGCTGTCTGTGTATTGTGTTGCTTGGTTTTTGAAATGGAAAACAAAAGACAGTCAAAATTCATGACATGCAAGGCTGACAATCAGGAAGCAGTTATTTAAAAGTTTGTGTTCTACCTCAATACCAAACAGAAGTACTGATTTCAGTTAACTCAGCTGTGTATTTCTCTGTAAAGATTAACAATTGTCCACATTCATAACTTCATATATTCATAACTTTATATATATATATAACTGTATATATTTCTGTCTTTATGAAGGGCCCTCACACCAAAATACAGATTTTGGGGGCATCTTCTTCAGTCATGGAGCTTTGCATCTCTCAAACAAGAGACATTCCTTATAATAAGAGACACCTGTCAGCCCTAGAAGGAACAAGCTTTCTGGCCCTCAAATAAGGGACATCCCTTATAGTAAGGGACAATTGGTAATCCTGCTTATATGGACAATTGAAGTAGGCTTGGCTGAAATGCTTGAGCCATAACTTTTCTCATTTGGTGCTTGTGACAGAGCTACCCTCTCAACTGTAGAAAGATGATTAATTTTGACTTGCCATCATAGAAACTTAAAAATATGCCTTATACTGAGTCAGGCCATTGATCTGTCTCACCCAGTACTGTCAACTCTGACTGGCAGTGACTTTTCAGGGTTTTGGACACCATACAAGCCCTGAATCAAGATCCACGGTATTTTCTGATAGTTTCCCATGGCTTCTGAAATCAGATGAGATTCAGTGTATCCCTAAACACATGCAGATTGCTCCTTCTCTCATTATTTTTAAATCTCAATTTAAAACTTTCCTGTTTTTCAAAGCTTTTGGAATTTTAGTTTAATACTGTTTTATAATCGTGTAGGCTTTGATTATATGTATTTGTCTGTTTGCTTTGTATCATATTGTATTTTTATTTAGATAATTTCTTTTACAATTGTATTGTATGGTTTTATATTTTTATTATTACTTCCCTTTGTGTGTGTGCGTGTATTTTAGATTGTACACCTTTGGCAGGAGCTACTGTTTTTGGTTGAAAATTTTGTTTGTAAAGCACCACATACATCAATGGGTGTATACAAACAAATCATCATCATCGTCATCATCAAGTTGGTTGGTGGTATCATCTCTAGTTGTATCATTTCGTGGCAGGAGTCTTGGGAAACACTGAGAAAAGTTGAACAGTTCAGATCAACAAAGTGTTTTATGTGGGCTTTTCACTTGAACTTCCTAAGCCTGCTTCCATTTGCAAAAGGCTCAGGCCTTGGTACTAGAATTCAGTCTGTCAGGAGTTATCAATATTAGCTGGACTTCTTGGTGCAAAAGTGATGCAAAGTAGGGATGGAGCATGTCTGTGTTGTTCTTTTTGTGTTGCTGGACTTCAAATCCCACCAGCTCTAACCAGCATATTCAATGGTGCTCAGAGGAGAAGATGGGAACTGTAGCCTAACAATGTCTGGATGACCACGTTTCCTGTCCATGATTCAAAACAAAGAATTTTGGTAGATGCTTGTGATGAACCTGATGGGAGGGGGTCTTGACAACAGAGCTTCCTTGGCAACTGAGAGTGTTTAAGCTGATTGGCTGGTGAAATGGAACCTTAGATAGCCCAGGGACTGGTGGAAAGAGGAAGAATAATGGATTTTAACTGTCTGGAGCGTGTTTGAAGAGGAGTGTGATTTGTGATGTGTTTGGGAGAGGTTGGAGATTTGAAGAGCTGTGTGGGAGAGAGAACTGAGAAATTGGGTGTACGAAAGATAGTGAATGAATTGAAAGAGAGAGAGAGAGAAGAATGGTGTGCTGTTTATAAACATTTAGATACAAAACACATTTAAAGCAACAGTGTTACAATAAATGTTTGAAGTTCTGTGTTCCTTAAAACAGTGTCACAGAGTCTTGTTTTGAATCCTGGAATATACACGCTACCAATGATATCATCTTGACCTTAGTGCCAACAGTACCACAGTCTTGGAAAATATGAATCACTGCTGATCCTTACATTTGGGAGAATGGCAGATTTAGGGAAGGCAGTAAAGGAGAAGAGTCCTGAAAGGAAGACGCCAAGGCGGGGAAAGAGTGAGGAAGGGACTGTGTTCTCAGACAGGGAGAACTGAGGCAGACCCATTTGTCCTGGCCTTGGCTTGATTCAGAGATCTCCCTGGCTGTTCAGACCTGAACACAAAAGAGGTGTCAGGCTGGGCAGGCCTTGAATGCAAGGCTTGGGTGCGCCTTTCGCACTCGGCACTGACGGGCAGTGGTTTTTTCCGCACATTTAACAATGCTGTTCTTTTCACTCTGTAACACTATGCAGTTTATGGAATTGGGCTACTAAGGAGTACACAACTGAGGGGAAAAAAACTGGTTAGAAACCATTGCCTTAGAAAGACATTCATGCATAGGCAGCAGTGTAACATTAAACTAAGCTGCCAATAGCCTACAGGCCAATTGTGAGAGAGCTAAGTTCCCTTCTTAGCAAAATGCTTTTGTTTATGCTCGTGTCTGTAAATTTGTTTGATAGAGAAAAATGGCTTACTGATTAGCATGAACTTTGGAGACAATCCCAAGTAGACTATAAATCAGAAATGGGAAGATTTATAGCCAATTAAATTAAACACCAATCAACATTCTATACAGACAACAGTTCCCCAGGGCCTTTAATCTGTTATCTCCACATTTTAAGTATAACTTTCTTTTTTTTATGTTAACATCAGCAATAAAAAGATAATCTTCAGTGAGAAGCAGGGCAGCTGAATTATTTGATCTTAAAATGTTGTCACTGATTGAGATTCAAGATGCGTGGAAGAAGGCAACGACTGCAATGCTGAACTAAACAGAACTGCGGTCCTTGCCTCTAGTGTAGGCTGATACCAATACAGTTGTACCTCCTCAGACCAACTCTCTTGATGGAAGGACTAAGGACCGTATTTTACACAGAGGTCTGTCTATCTCCCATTGTCTGTTTCTTTTTCAAAAGAGTCACAGCAGCCATGAGTAGTGCTGATATCAAGCATATATGGTAGAAAGTGCAGCTTCCTTTTCTCCTGAGTTGTTAAGTTTCATTGTGAGTCAGATCCCAGGGCCTGCAGAACCCAAATGGGCCAGTTACTGATCTGTGGTCTGAAAAAGGCAAGGATTGAGATCAAGAACAACAAACAACCACCATGCCATGGGGTATGGGATGCAATGGCAAGTACATAGTCAAAGCCAGTCAGGGGTCAGGTTCCAAGGGGGCCATCAGGAAAGGGAGAAGGTATTTCAGCATCCTCCTTGTACCAGAGATCCTCTGTTTCACACAAAGTGGCTTTATGGCTTGGACTTTTGGGGGGCTGGTGGGCCAGGATCATTGGCAGTTCATGATCTGATCAGCAGTGGACACTTCACGCTGCCATTTCAGAGTAAGGAGCTACCCCTGCTTGAACGACAGGCTGTCTGCGGCCAGGACTGATCTTTGAAGTAAGCTGAGAGGACAAGCAACCTAGGTGGTGTTTTTTAAGACCAGCATTCACTTTGTCAGGCTTGCAGTAGAGAATGCACAGGAGGTAAGGTGCCAAAGCCTGACAAAACCAGAAACACTCCCTTTTCCACAACACATATAATCAGTTTTCCCCAGTGCATATTTTCCAGCTGTTTCGATTTGGAAGGGATAGTCCTGATTAATCCTCCATTGTCCAACTTTTTCAGCTGTTTTTAAAAGTCCCAGTTTCTCTCTGTTCCTCCCTCCTTCCTCTTTCCCATCTGCTTAATTCAACTGGTTTAGACCTGGTTTGGATCTGGGTGCCCACTCTCCCCACCATGCCTTGGCCCCCTTCCCATAGACACACACACACATTTTGATATTTAAGGTTCTTCCACTCTTGCCCCTAAGCCAAATGAATGTGGAGGGCCAACTATATAAGGTGCATTTCAAAGACAACTCCATTTAAATTTTGAGAAGAACATGTGGGATGAAGAATTGCCAAATTATGTAGCAGCAGCAGGGAAATGATCACTTTGAACCCTGTTGACAACTTCAAATCTGTGAATGTGAAGGAGCAAATTGTCAGAAGCTGCTGTATAATCTATTGTGCTAGCATCTCTGTTAGTGACATAGGTATAGATGTCCATTGTCCCATTGTGACCAGTTCCACTAGAGACACACACACAGTATAATCATTTCAGAGGTGTATCTGTCAACAGAGGTATGGAAGTCTATGTTTTTTTATGTTCTGCCTGTAGTCCATATGTTTTGACCATTTTATTCTCTTAAGTTGCTGAAATCATTCTTATACCTTTCAAGATGCTTTATACACTAACTTTTCAAGATTAATATCTGCAGTAATAAGCCTCCAATCTTTACTCAGCTTTTCTGAAGGCACTTTTGCTTTGATTTTCTTACACCCTGTTTTCCATAAGTTTCCATAGCAAAACTCAGATTCAAGAAATAAACAATTGAATTGTATTCTAGATTTTTAAAAATATAACACAACCTTTTCGATACCAGACATTAATGTATATACACTACTTTTAAGTGAACAGAATTATTTCTGTGCACAGGTACCCAAGTATAAGTCCCATTAAATTTAGTGGAGCTTTCTTTTAAATTGCCTTCTATGGGACTGGCACTGGTTCATACTAATTATGCTCTTGGAAGGAGACTTTTTAGCACTGCATAATCCAATCTCACTAACCTTACCTGTTGATACAGATGAAAATGGAAGAGCAGAATAGAAATTTAGTTGGTAGAATGAGCAGGAAGGCAGATTATTGCTATGTATGATGTGATATTTTAAAAAACCATATTTTGTTCCTTTGTCACTTTCTTTCATACACTTTTTATCTTCTTTTGCAATGAATGTTGTATAGTTTGATTATTCTGCTTGTTTGAGCATCCTTGGGGGTTTATTATTATTGTTATTGTGACTGACAGGGTGATGTTTGTGCAATCTGACAACTTCTCAGGCTGTAAATTGAATGTTTTATGGCCTGTTGGAAAGGTGAAAAGAAAGCAACATCTGCCACAATCAAATACATAAGAAATTTCTAAACCTGCTGGAAGGTGATTTATCACACAAGCTCTGACAAGCAGAGTGACTATAAATGACATGGCTTACTTCTTCTAGCTTTACAAACCACCAGTGAACTTTCTCCCTGCATTAGGATAAAGTAAGAGGCATAAACAAAAATTTTAAATAGTTGGGAGGTATCCAGATTACATAAGGAGAATGCCTCTTGTGTGCAGTGAGGTTGTTTTTTGTCTTTCCTTTGAGCCTCCCTCAAAAGTCCTGCTTGAAGAACAAGAAACTCTCAGAGAAGCTGGTGACTTTTTTAGCTGCCTATGGGTCCATTATGGAAATATTAACAATTGCAAAACCTTTTTGTTCCTATATATGGACCACCAGCATGGGGTACTTCAGCCAGTCCTACTGTACTGGAAACATTAATCATATCCTCAGAGAAACTGAAACCAGTACATCTAGTTTTTATATGTCTCTTGGCAAGTGTTAAATTTGATGTTAATGAAATTAGACTGGAATAGAATGCAGAATTTGATCATCCTATACAAATCAAACAATAGAGATCTGTCCTTGCTTCAGTATCTAAAATTTCTTTAGATTTAAATCTTTGGCTTTGGATTTTGGGTACAGTCTGCCCTGTTCTGACTTGACCTCTGCACACACAAATGTGAAATCACAGAAAGTGTCTCTCCCATTATAGTCAGTGGATGCAATAGGTGCACACAGGTGTGAGGGCTTGCACATTGCATCCATTGACTTCAATGGGATGAGATACTTGCATTTTTTGTTTTGCATGGGTTCCCAGAACAGAACCCACCCATATATAGTGGGTGCCCTGTGTATATTGAATACCATAATGAGTGTTGAGAAAGAAATTGTTTACTTCAGCTAAATATTTGCATATTTGCAATTGAAATATTGATAATGCTTCCCTATGTTGTATAATATGGGTGTGTGCAGTTGTTAGCCCTTTTTTGTCTGTCATATTACAACGTATCAATTTTGTACCAGAAAAATCTTTTATATTTCTATATATGCATGTTTTTTTTAAATTATATCTCTGACATATGAAATTTAATGAATGGTCAGTGTAACTGGATCCTGAATGCTTTCACTATTGCCAAAAGACCTGTACGCCAAGTCTGGAAAGAGAAACATGCTTCATCTGCATGTGCACGCACACCCGAAAAGTAAAGCTGCGGATATGGCCCAGAGGGGCTGTGGTGGGAGTGCGAGTAGTTGAAAATGGTCAGGTGCTGATTATGTGATCAGTCAGAGAGACTGGAAAGATACTTTTGTAAAGTAATTAGTTACAGATATCTTTCCAAGAGTCCACATTATTTAGTTGCCACTTTTGTCACTTTTTAAAGAAAGCAATTCTTTGTTTTCCTGCTTCTTTAGAGGAGCTAAAATAGTTACTTTTAGCTATTTTTTTAAAAAAAAACTGAATAGTACCAGCTACATGTCTGTGAGGAAGAACATATCATTCTCTCATCCACCTTGTTGACCCTTCAACACACATGAGTAAGCACTAGGCAGCAGCATAAACCAACATGCAAAAATTTTCCTCTACCATTTAATGAGACCTGTCTCCATAACTAGAAAAATTATTAAAAATTACAGTTACACTGCAAGATGGGTCCCATTATCCCTCATTCAGTTACAGTAGTAATGAAGTAAAATAATTGTCTCCATTATTGGGGAAGGGACTGTATTGTAAGGAACTTGTTACTTATAAGCTTTGAGCAGGCACTTATGAAGATGGCTGTTGGATTAGTACATTAACAGTTCTCCACAGCTGTATGGAATCTGACTCTATCTGACCCTTCTCGTTAATAGATCAAGAGGAGTCATAGCAGCAATCTTTTGGTTTCCACTTACCTGGATAGCAACGTCTGATGATTCCAGACTAATTCTTCCTGGTGAGGACAGAGATTGTGTGGTGCTTTAAAAATAAAGCCCCCCCCATCACAGCTGGGTTTGCTTCAGCTCTTTCATTGTAGATAATTTGACAGCAACTAATAGCTGTCTGCATTGGATATCTTACATAGACAACTTGTTAAAATGAGGAGAACAGGCTCATTGTGATGCTGTTCTCAACCACTCCACAAATTTGATGCATGAGACACCAGTAGCACGGTAACTGTGTAAGTAAACAGAAGCAGCTGTTTAGCTCTTAGCAGTAATTCAGTGGGGGTTTAGGGAAATATACAATGTTTCATTGGGAGGAGGAGTAAAAGCCCAAACAGAATGTATCAGCAAGAAACAGTAAGTCACTGAAGGAAATGATAGAGCAAAGAAGTGAGGGAAAAGAAATAACATGCCATCAAAAAGTACCCCTATGTGAGGACGCATTAAGCTGAAAGGTAGAAGGCATCAGTGTTGAAATGGGTTCTTCTCACTTTCTGCCACTTTAGAGAATTGTTGTGACAAAAATCACAGCTCCATCACTGTGTAATTACTGAGCACAGTGCTTTAAAGCAGGAGCTAAAATGGTGTGGCCTTCCATATGTTGCCCTCACCAACTCAGTCAGTGGTCAGGAATGCTGGAAGTTATAGTCCAAGAACATCTAGAGGGCCATAAAATTCCCACCTCTGCATTAAAAGCTCATCCATTTAATCTAGTCTTTTAAACAGTAAGCTCATTTTAGCTCCTAATAGCCTTGAGTCATGAGAGCTGGAATGACTGCTTCAGATAGCAGATGATGGGGACAGGAGCAGATTCCTGTCCATTCTCCTGAACCACCCCTCTCCAGACATTTCCCTGTATAGGAGAATAGACTTATGTATTTCATTAGGCTGTTCTTCACCTCTTAAACTGGTCAGTTGCCCTCAGGCGTACTGAAGGGGGATGCTGACCATTGTGAAATTAAAACTAATCAACTTCCAATCTAGCTTATTTCTTTATGTGGAATGGAGGCACGTCCTTGACCTTTACCTTTGATTAGCAAAAGTCTTGAGGTCACCCTGGCAAGACCAGTTCCTGTCAGTTCTGTTTAGCTGCCACAAACATTACTTTTAAGGAGGGAGAATATAATTGCAGGTTGAAACCATTAAGCTGCCCTATGCTTTCTGTCAGAAAGAGTGGAGTATAAATTGAAGTATTATTTACTACTACGAAATTGCCATAGCAGGATTTCACTTTTCATCCTAAAGAGCATCAAGGTGTGTGCATTTTACAAGTGTATTGCCAAGCCTTTTAGACTTGAAAATTTGATACCAATATTGTTCTTGTTGTCTAAATACCCTAAAGGCACCAGATCCTGTCTGATCTTGAAAGCTAATCAGGATAAGCTCTGGTTATACTTGGATGGAAGACTGCCAATGAATACCAGGTGCTGTAGGCTATATTTCAGAGAAAGGAACTGGAGAAACCATCTCTGTGTATTCCTTGCCTAAGAAAAGCCTATGAAATTCATAGGGTCACCATAAGTTGACAAGCAACTTGAAAGCACATATGCATGTGGTTATTGTGTGCCCTCAAGTCATTTGTAGCCTATGGTGATTCTAAGGTGATTGTATATGGCATTTCTTCAGCAAGGTTTGTTCAAAGGAAGTTTGTCATTGCTTTCCTCTTAGGATAAGAGAAGGTGATTTGCCCAAAAGCACCCAGTGGGCTTTTAAGGGTTGAGCAGGTATTTGAATCTTGGTCTTCCAGAGTCCTAATCCAGCATTTCAAACCCGTATACTGCTGTAGGACTTAATATTTCAAATATTTCAAATGTTCTGTTATCTGTTCTGAATAACTTCTCATAACCATTGGATCACCATCATCCCAACACTGTGTTTGGTGTGGCATCATTTTACAGTTCGTCTGCTCATGATCCTCAAGACTCTTCTCTTAGATATTAACCTGCATGCTTAACCAGTTGTCTGCAGGAGAGACACACGCTCAGAGTTGTTTCCATACTGTCCCTGAATTGTGACATTGGAAATGGTGGCCTACTAAACTTTTGAGATTTGGGAGTTAGACCACAACACAGACTTCTTTTACATTGCCAACAGTTTCTTCAGTTCAGTTTGCAAGTGTTGGCGTAAGACTATACTCAGGTATGTGAGTACCCCTACTCCAAGAGTGGGCAAAATATGGTTGTTCAAATACTCTTTAAGACTGCAGCTCCCATCATTGGTGCTGCTGGAACTTGCAGTCTGATGGCATCTGGAGGGTCACACAATCCCCACCCCCTGCCCTTCTCAAATTCTTGCATCAGCTATAGATTCAGCAAAGTGGTCTGCAGCCGGAATACAGCCCTGGATGATTTTCACAGGTGAAACTGTTCCAATAATATGGGTACCCTGAGCACATTAAATGTCCTTTAATGATGAGCAACACAAAAGTCTAACAAGGCCCTTTTGGGACAGTGGTCTTCTATGAGAAATTATTGGTTTTCTGTGACAAATTCTAAGGAAGGTACATTTTACTGTTAGGGAGGAAAAAGCTGCCTGGGAGGCTATAATTCTTACTGACATCAGCTCCACAGAACAAAGTTGTAAAACTCATCAAGTATTGGCTTTCTGCCAAGTGTCACTGTAGCTGCTGGGAAAATGTATCTTTCCATTGCTAAGTTCCTCCTCACTGAAAATGTCACTCTTCCCACCCTGCACCTTCCTTCTAGCCTAGATGGACCTCCTACCTTCCATATTGCAGAGCCATTTTTCACAGTTTCTTCTACATCCTGACATGCTCAGAAGTTTTGGCAGCCAACAGCTCTATTTTAAAACCCAACTGCTGTTGGAGGTGGTGCAGCCTTTGTTCTTTGGCTCCACACCAGAGAAGAAGAATGTGTGTCCCTTTGGTATTATTGTTATTTCCTCCAATCTGTCATCATTGGCTGTCCTGGTTGGAATGGATGAAAATTACAATCCAACAACATTGGGAAAGCCACAGTTTCCCTAGCCATGCTCTATATGGTTACTCCAAACTTTGGGTCCCCAGATGTTTGACTGCAGTCTCCATCATTTACAGCTGGCATGTCCAATAATAACTGGTGGGTCAGTATTGGAAATCACTGCTCTTTGTTGTAGGGACATAGGAATTTGCCTTATACTGTGACCATTTCTGCCCTACACTGTTGTAGTGCTGTTATTCCACTTTCAACATCCTGTGGAATCCTGGGGTTTGCAGTTTAGGCAGAGGAATTGTGAATTCTCAGCCAGAGAGCTCTTTGGCCTCAGTAAATTACAAAGCCCAGGATTCCACAGGATGTTGAAAGTGGAATAATAGCACTACAACAGTGTAGGGCAGAAATGGCCTGTGGTTTCATCAAGCCCAGTACTGTTAGCTCTGAATGGCAACAGAGAATGTCCAGGAATTCAGGCAGGATTCTTTCCCAGCCATACCTGAATATCCCTGGCATTCCCTGGTGATCTTCCATTGAGGTATGAACCACACTTCACCCTACTTTAGCAACCAAAATCAGACTAGACCAGTGTGTTCAAGGTAGTATGGTGATATACCATGATGGTTCACTGACAGTTCAGCCGTGCATTGTCTTGGAAGTAGGGGAGGGGGGAGGCCACATATTACCCCAGAAGAGTATGTAGTCTTTGTTTTCTTCATTATCAGTTTAGAAATACATAATGCAGCAAAAGGATTTCACAGCAAAGCTCAGTTCCAGGTCAATTTTGGTGTCATTGACCATAGGCTGCTGAAGTAAAGCAAAGCTACATTATAATTTAAATGAAAATAACAAATATATGAAATTCAAAAGAGGACAAACAGAAAGTAAGAGGTGAAAATGTATTACAAATTGCCTTGTCATGTTGTTATCAATGCAAGCAAAACAAAATCCAAAGACAACTCTAATCTTCCTCTATTCTCAGAAAGAAGAAAAGGCAGAATTTTGTTTTTTTCAAGGTATACAGCATAATCTATCATTCCAGGCAACCATTGTTCTCTTTTATATGTGTATTTCAATAGGACAAAGTCTAGCAAATCACTATTATCTCATTATTAGGAGAATAGGCATCCTACAGTACAAAATGTTCAGATCCATTGTATGATGATGATTAACAGTTCAGTATTTCAACAATTTTATTCATAAATGCACTACACATTAAGCTTTTGTTTATTCTGTTTGTGGTGCAATGGAGAAGGTGTCAGATCTGGAAGAGAGAGATCTGTGTTCAGTTGTCTGCTCTGCTGTAAAACTTACTGAGTGGTCTTGGAGGAACCGCTGTTTCTTGACCACCTTGCACAGGGTTAGTTTGGAGTTAAAATCAGCAGTGCTACGTCAATGGAGATGGTGAATCCACTCCAAGTTTCAGTGTGAACTTTAAAGAAGCTATCCAAGGTACTAGACCTATTTTGGAGATAGGGCTTAGAACTTTGGATAGCTCCTTCAAAGTTCTGACTAAAATCTGAAGTGGATTCACTGTACCTGTAGCACTGAAGTCATCAACTACCATTAGTTAAAATGGGGTAATGTTTTGTTGCCTGAATGCCTTGGCATGTATAATTGAAGGACTATGAAATGCTATGAAGTAGGAAGTCTACCACTATGCCTTGTGCATTTATTCCAAATGTTTACACCTAAGATGTGTATGTGTGTGTTAGACTGTGTGTGAATTCTTTTGTAACAGCTCCCTTATTGTCACAGTTTAGAGAACTGGGCAGGTAACATTTAAGTGTCCATCAGACCTTTGAAGTTGTGATTTTTAACCACTGTAACAATATTCTTTGCGTGTAAAACCTGGTTTTTATTTACATTTTATTTTAAAGGAGGACCAAATTTTTGTACTACTTCTTCTTTCCAGCCTGCCACACATCTAGAGCTTATTTTGAATATCTGCAGACCCTTCCTTCTCCATTCTGTCTTAGGCTTTTCTCTTGTACCTACATTACAGATGAAAGACTAAATGAAAATGGTTTCCCCAAGGCTTTCATTAGCAGGTTTCAGTTGCATTCATAGCTGTGAATTGGGGATGTCCCCATTTACAGGAACTCATTGCTATTCAAGTCCATGTAAGGCCTGTGGCAAACCATTTTGAAGCTCTCAGGGAAGTTTCAGTGCTAGTTGTGTATGCACACATTCAAACCAGGGTGGAAGAGAGGAGGAGGAAAAGCCCCACTAGATTGGAATCTGACTGAACTGATTGTCTGGATTGTGGCCTATGTGTTTTAAGAAGCATATTTGGTTCTTGTTGTTGTTGTGTGCCTTCAGGTTATAGTGATGCTAATGTGAATCTATCACAGAGTTTTCTTGGCAAGATTTATTCAGAGGAGGTTTGCCTTTGCCTTCATCTGAGACTGAGAGAGTATGACATGCCCAAGATCACCCAGTGGGTTTCCATGGCTGAGTGAGGATTTGAACCCAAGTCTCCAGAGTTGTGCTCCAGTGCTCAAACAACTATACCACTCTGAATTACATGCTTCTTACTGAAATATATATTACATACACATACACATTCATATACACACACATGCATACATAGATACATACAGAAAAATTCTAATAGATCCACTTTACATCAGTTTTCCCAAACTGCATGCTTCCTTTTTCACTGCTGGTAGCACTGATGATGTCAGGCAAGGTGCTCACCAATTGTTGGATCTACAAGTTGGAAATTACAGGTTTAGATGAAACAGCACTGTGGGCATATTGTGATATGTGGCAGTGAGTTTTTCTGACAGGCACAACCCATGTATTTCCTCGGTGTTCTTCATGGCTTAAGTTATCAGGTGTGCTTCCAGAAATGTGTTATTTCTGCCTATTTTTCAAACAAAATATGGAAGGTCCCCATAATATATACATATGGCCAATATTTTGGAGTTTTCTTCTTTCCCTACATTTCTATTAGCTGATAAAACTGGGGTCTTATTGTCCTTGTGTGCCTTCAAGTTGTTTCCGACTTAAGACGACCCTGAAGTGAACCTATCACAGGGTTTTCTGGGGACTGAGAGCATGTGAGATGTCCAGGGTCACTCGGTGGCTTTTTATGGCCCAGCAGAGAATCAAACTTTGGTTTCCAAGGTCATAGTCCAGCACCCAAATCACTTCACCACTCTGGCCCTCTGAGGCTAAGAGTAAGATAAATTGTAATTACTTAGAAAGCAATGCTGTAATTACTAAAAGTCAACATGGATTTCTCAGAAATAGGTCATGCCAGACTAATCTTATCTTTTTTACATTAGAGTTACAAGCTTGATAGATGAAGGGAATACTGTGGATGTAGCATATCTTGATTTCAGTAAGGCCTTTGACAAAGTTCCCCGTGACTTTCTTGCAAAGAAGCTGGTAAAATGTGGGCTGGACAGAGCTACTGTTAGGTGGATTTGTGATTGGTTGATGGACCGAACCCAAAGTGTGCTCACCAATGACTGCTTTTCATCCTGGAGAGAAGTGACTAGTGAGATGCCACAGAGTTCTGTCCTAGGCCCATTGCTATTCAACATCTTCATCAATAACTTGAATGAAGGAGGAGAAGGCATGCTGATCAAATTTGTATTCCAAATGAGGCTGTGTCCAGTTCTGGGCACCTCAATTCAAGAAGGATATCGACAAGCTGGAACGTGTCCAGAGGATGACAACCAAAATGGCGAAAGGTCTGGAAGCCATGCCCTATGAGGAGAAGCTTAGGGAGCTGGGTATGTTTAGTCTGCAGAAGAGAAGGTTAAGAGGGGATGTGATAGCCATGTTTAAATATTTGAAAGGATGTCATGTCAAGGAGGGAGCAGGCTTGTTTTCCGCTGCTCCAGAGACTAGGACAAGGAGCAATGGATTCAAGCTGCAGGAAAGAGGATTCCACCTGAACCTCAGGAAGAACTTCCCAACAGTCAGAGCTGTCCAGCAGTGGAATCTGCTGCCTCGGAGTGTGGTGGAGTCTCCTTCTTTGGAGGTTTTTAAGCAGAGGCTGGATGGCCATCTGTTGGGAATGCTTTGATGGGTGTTCCTGCATAGCAGGGGGTTGGACTGGATGACCCCTTTGGTCTCTTCCAACTCTATGATTCTATGATTCTAAGTATGACACAGAATTCTGTGCTTTGCTTTACATAATGTGAATGATATAGATTTCTTTCTTTTTTTTAACAAAAGTGCATCCCCCCGCAAAGTCTGGGTGTGATGTCTTCATATATTTACACCTCATTCTATGTAGACATGTGTGCTTTACAGGGATAATTGACATAGAAACAAAACGTGAAGATGATGGGGAATGCTGAACATGGGAAATAGAACAGTGCTGTCTTTTCAGTTCAAAATCCATTTGGTTCACTGAATTGAATACAAATTATTGCTGATAAGCATTTTGTTTTTTGAAATTAAGAGACAGTCTATCTGTAGTCTATTTTGAGCAGAAAACTATTCCTTCTTATTTTTTAATAGCAGGTGATGATCCATGAAGCAAGCAATACCAGCAGTATTATTGCAGCTTTGCTTTACTTGTTTCCTTGATTGCTTTTTGTGGGGAAAAAAAGAGAATGTTACAGACTAAACTACATATGTTTTCAGCAGTGTCTTTCTCATTGAATAATGAAGTAATGGGAATTTTCTTGATGCAGTCTGAACTCCCACATAGTTTTGAGTTCAAAGCACTCTGAATGTCCTCAGACAAGCCCAGATGAAATAATCCTGCTCCTCAGCCACTCTTTGTTCGTGGTCTAAATTGCGTGCTCTGACCCTGCAAATTTAAGCCAGTAGTCCAAATCTAAGGGAATGTTAGGTCAATGCCTTTTTATACTAAATGCTAGCATTGTACCTCAGAATGGCTGTTCTGTTGCATAATCTGTGGCAAATAAATACTGGCTGGCATTGGTTAGGCAACTAAAATGTCATAAGCTAGTCTGACAAACCCTTAACTGATAAATAATCACATTTAGAATCATGGCACCATTTGCACAATGATAGGTGCCCTCCAAACCCATCTCAAAATCCAGGCCTCATGGAGGGACAGAGTTCTGTGGCACTTCTGAGAGGGCATTGAAGGGTAATGTGCCCAGACTGTTGCTGTCAATGGCTGATGGTGCAACAGGAGTTCACAGAACCCCATAGGACTCCCTGCTTCTGCTACTTGCAATGTTGATTGCAGGTGTGAAAGAAATGGATACACTGTCCTTAAGCATCCTGTTTATCAGCACCACAGAACTCCATGCCTTGGTGCAGCTGCCTGGATTTAAAGGTGGGTTTTAGGGGTCAGGTCAAGAGGTGGATTGTAGCCATAATATCATGGCTGATGCAAAACCTCCTCAAGCATGTTGATTTGTAGTGCTTGGAAAATTTACTATTTTCAGACTGCAACTTCTAGAATCCCCCAGCCAACATGGTCACCATGTCAGATGGGATATTCTAGCAGTTGTAGTCCAAAAAGTTACTTTTCCAAACTCTTGGTTGTATGTCATTCCAATACATATGAGCAAAATGGGAAGAATTACACAGAAAGAATGTGTAAAGAAAATATGGGTGTTTTTTTTCCATTTTTTCTATGAATAGCTTTCTTCTATGAATAGCCTTTTTTGCTGCTTTCTTTAAGGATATTTTTGTTGTTGTCATTACCCTAAGATTAAAAAGAGAGTCATGCCCCAGGTCCAGCGTTCTGTTCCCACAGTGGGCTCACATTTGTTTTTGAGAAGCTCATAAACAGGACGCAAAGGAAATGGTACCTTCCTGCTTTGGTTCCTCAGTTGTTGGTACAGAGCTTAGAATGGTTGGCTTGAAAATTAATTTGATAATGTTAACTGTTAGAAATTGGAAAATTGATTCACTAGCATACACACTAATTGAATTGTTTGATTCAGTAAGTCATTGTTAACTAACTAGATTAAAATGTTAGTGTTGGTCCAGACCATGGGCTTTACAGAGAATGACATGGAAGTTGTCACTGTAGAGCTTAGAGGAGAACATTTCATTATGGGCTCCTTCAAAAAGTTTCTTGCAATCCTTTTAAAGTGACCTGTTCCAACCTAGAATTTGTCCACATATGGACTACAAATCCATAGTAGAATTGTTGCCTGGGAATGTTACCCTGACTTCTGGGGGTCCCCTGGAGGACACCTTGATTTGCTCCAAAAATGTAAAGGTTGGGGAAATTAGTGGAGCAATAGCAATAGCAAAACGAGGGGCAGAGTAACCCAGCAGAATCTTTTACCCAATTTTTATGGGGTCAGGCCAAGCAAAAAGCCAGACAAACATACTAATAGATGTTTTTTATTAATAAATGTGTTCTCATGCACCAACGCACTCACTCATTCATGTACATAAGGCCTATTGAGAAGGGAAAGAGGTGAAAATTGACAGGGGATTTAGCGGAGATGGTGTAAATGCAGTGATACTGCACCTATCCTGAAGTCTTCAGTCCAGGAAGCGGTGAGAAGGATGGAGCTCAGCAAAGAAAGGCGGCTGAGGGGATCACTTGACTAACAGAGTACCGGTCTGCTAGCGTGGCAGGGAGTTCTCCAAAGAGACCCTCTAAAACTGGGACTACTTATAGTGCAGAACCTCAAGGACAGACCCTCTCCCAGAAGGAACAATGGCCAAAATAGAAGGAAATATGCTGCACAATAGCAATTTGATAATTTGCATGATTGGTTCAGGCAGATGGACCTTGCCCTTGTAGGATTTTCCAAAGTCGGAGTGGCTCAACCTGGGGAAAATCCCCTCAAGTTGGCTATTTGTGGCTAAGGACCCTTTGTTAGTGTGGACATGTTTAGCCTGAGGTCTCCTTGGGGAAACGTGACTGGGGATTTTCCTGGCCCTGACCTAGTTCATTCGTTCGACCTATTTGTCTATGCACCCACCCGGGCAACCTTTCTGGCATGGCAGAGTATATTTGATATCAATTTTATTTCCTCCGGGGATAAGTTCTGCCTTTGGGGTAATAGGAATGGTGGGAGTCTAGAACATCTGGGGACTGTCAGATTAGGGGAGGCCTTTCCAGAGCATGGCTACTATCCAACAGCTTCTTCAATTAAGTTTCTCACTCATCTGTGTCACTTTTTCCTCATGTCAACAACACACATTTTACTCACTCTTCAAGTCCCCTTGTTTGTTAAAGGTTAATAAAGAGTAATTTGTTTCGGTTAAAGGGCACTGATCTGTCACAAATACAGCAATATGTAAATAGCGTATAAGTGAACCAAGAACAAAGAATTCTTAATCTGAATTTTTTGAGAGGCTCAGAATGTGCAGAACATTTTTCTACACAACTAATCACTATCTCTTTTCTGCTTTCTCAGTCAAAAAGTGTGGTTTGCAGAGATCAGTGGTGGGGCACAGATGTTGCATGCAGGAGCCAGGGATCCCCAATACAGTCTGTGAAATCTGCTGGACCCATCTTACCTTAACTATATAAATAAAAAGTGTGAAGGAGAGGAGCAGAATGGGACAGTGTGTGTGTGTGCGTGAGAGAGAGAGAGAGAGAAAACATGAATGATGGGTTTGAGGACAACTTTTCACTTTATTATCCATGAGCCTGGCACTGTGTAACTTGCTAAAGAGTTGCAAAGGGACTCATTGCCACTCAGACCAAATAATATTGTTGTATATGTTATAGAATAATGCACAATATAAATCACTCCAGAATATAGTCAATAAAGATGGTAAGTTACTGAAAAGAGGGCATTCCCAACAACACTCCAAACATTTCTTTTTGTACAGACCCACGGCGAGGGTAGGGTCTGCCTTTTGAACTAAAAGGCCTTTCTGAAAGGGACCCAAATAGTATATAATAATTTCAAATTGTTATTCCATGAAATAAAAAAGAAAATAGTCCAAAACATAATCAATAGAGGGGGAGCAGTTACTGAACAGGGGCACAAGGTATCCCGAAGCCTGCAGAAAGACTTCAAACACTTTAGTTCCATGCAGGCCCAGGTGGGGGTGTTCAGAAAGGGCCCCAATGGTGTGATGGTTTGGGACTCCTATTAAGCAAAGAAAACCCTATTATAGGGTCATCATAAGCCAATCAAGTTGAAGGCACAAGGAACAACAAAACAAATAACTAACAATGGTCAGGAGCTGGAATCCTTCACCTTTGTAATATTTGTAGTTAAGATCAATAACACAAGAAGGAACTGAGCATATAAAATAGCCTTGAGATTGTCATACCTTCTAATCAAATTCTAATACACTTGCATTGAAATGCATGATAAAGGAAAAGCAGAATCTGCTACCTTTGATATCCTCCCTTCCTCCTGCCTTATGACCAAAACTATGTTCTAAATTCAGGCAACAGAAGCAAGGCAGATGTGACAAAGGGCAGCTGACTTCTAAATGCATCTTGGGAGGTTTTGCAGAAACAATTTTTTCCCCCAAGCTTTGTTCACTGTCAGCAGGCAAAGCTGCAGTTTCTGGCAGTCTCTCTTAACTGATGTTGCCTGCTCATATTGAGACCTTTCTCTGCCTTTTACTACAGGAAGGCATGCCCCAAACGTTGAGCTCTGCCAGCATGTTTACTCCCTGTGGCTTCAGCCCTCATCATCTCCATCCATCCAAAGACGACCAAGAAGGAGGGCTGATCTTTCAAGACGGAAACCTTACCTCAGCATCTCTTGATGCTTTAATCCAACATCTTATACCTACAGCAGACTACTACCCTGAGGTAACTACTTTGTTAATACAAGCTGCTGCTTTGTTTTGATGAACTGAAATGTTGCTTTTTGCAAACTATATGTGTGTGTATGTTTTAATTAAGAAGGTTTCTTTTCAAACAACATGCAGTTAAAAAAGAGTGTAATATTCCAGCCTTGCTTGAAGCTTCATTCTCTTCTGATGAGTTTCAAAGAGACAGTGTTTTGAATATGACTACAAATGGCCTTCCATATTTGCAGGTTTAACATTCACAGTTTTGATTATTTGCAGGTTTCTCCAACTCCTGCCACCTACCTCAAACATCTATTTTCTAGTGGAACCTTCCTTCTTGGCAACTCAGATCAGGTTGCGCAGCCCTTTCAAACCCCACCTCCAATCCTCTTCCTCCTCCACCACCACCAGTCACTGCCTGACCAGCTAAAGATAGCTCTCACTCCACAAACCCTCTCCTCATGCCCTCATTCCCCAAGGTAGGAGATGGTTGAGAAAGAGGAAGTATAGGGCCACCATGCCAACCTACCCCTTTTCCTTCTCCTTTTCCTGATGTAGGCCGTTTCTGCACAGGCTTAAAGAAATGGCGCAGAGCATCCTCCAAGGAGGACGTCTGCACCTGGGAGCAGACTGGGTCGGACCTACTTAGTGTAGTTCCGCATCTCAGCCTGCTCCAGAACGACCCAAAGTGGTAGTCCAGTGTGCTTTTGAAAGACCGCTTGAAACAGGTCTTTCAAAAGCACGAAGCGTGCCACTCCATGCCCGCACTCCGGTGCAGATTTGCAGGCTTGCACCAGTGTGATCCTGTGAACTGCTGGGGGCGGGCTTTAGGCTGGCGAGCTTCAGCGGTTGGTGGAGAGCCTTGACCAACCGGAAGCCACCATTTTTGTCCCCGGAGCAGTGCAGAGCGGCAGCCACACACTGCTCTGGACCAGCCTGGACCCAAGCGTGGAGCCAAGAAGTCCGGTAAGTACCGGCCCGGGGCGATTCCCTCGCCCTGTGTGGAAATGGCCGTAGTTTGGGCACCCATTCTCCCCACCGTGCCTCAGCCCCATTTCCACAGGCACATACACACAGATATTTTGATATTTGTGATTTCTCCACTTTTGCTGGGGTCCTGAGACCCTAACCTCGAGTGAATGTGGAAGGCCAACTGTATTTTGGTTTTAAAGAAGATAACAGAATGTAATCCTGTAGTTCTTGATGAAAACTGGTCAAACTGGCATACCCTCCTACATTTCGCAGATGAAAAATGGGATGCATGTGGTGAAGCAGCATCAGAGTGTGATCAAGATAGCAAAAGTTATTAATGAGGAAGAACACACAAGCTAGGAGAGGCTGCAGTGGTTTGGTTTTATCTGAGCTACTGGAGAGGGCAAGGTTCTGCCTTCTCTTCTACCGCTGCTGAGTTAACTGAGCTAAACTACTTTTGTACTTCGAACTCAGTTTTCAGCAACTGAAATAAGCTGAGGATAGAGGAGGAAGGGGGATGAAGAAGGAGATATGAGAATTTAAAAAGCAGCTGAAAAGTGGGATGACAAAGGATTAATCTGAACTGTTGTGGCAAATCAGAACAGTTGGAGGGTATTTGATAGAGTCCTGGATGGAGCATTCTAAAAATCATGCCAAGTTCCCAGCAGACTAAACCTAATTTTAAATCAGGGGTGGGCAACAGGGCAAGAAATTAAAAACAAAACCAGAATTGTCTGGAAGTTCACATATGATTTTTTTTTAAAAGAGTTGCTGTTGCTTTTAATGTTAAGCAGGACAGCCAGCTGTGCAACCTGTTGTGGAGAGGAATCATGACTTATGAAGGCTGCCAGGACAGGCAATTTACTTCATTTTTTGTTGGGAAGTGGGGATTCTGAAGGGGTTGAAGACTTTAATAACAGTTTAGGGGGGATCACATGCATTCCCACCAATTTTTGTTTAAAATTCCCTCCATAACACCAGCTCAGAAGCTGCACTTTGATTTAAAATATAGTGTATAGGAAATGTATCCCTTATTTTTAAAGAAAATAGCTGCTTTTTTCCTCCTCACTCATGCTGGTCCACCAAAATGCAGTCATGCAACAGCCAATTCAACAGTGAGTGCTTGCAGGTATAAAAAAGCATGGAGGAATCCTATACTGCAGAGGGGATGTCCTTGCCCACTTCTGTTCTAACCTGTGTGAATGGGAGCCATTCCATTCTTCAAGTCAAATTCTACCTTTGTTAACAGGATATTGTAGCTCTTCAGAATATAACATGACACAACATTGTTTAAAAGAGCCCCTGTAGATTTACTGGAATTCTGGGATTTATAGCTTGGAGAGGTGTGTAGAATTATCTATGAAATATCTCTAGCACTGTAATTCAGAAGGGTGAAATTACAGTTCCCAAGATTCTGTAGGATAGAACTGTGACATTTAAAGTGATATCAAACTGCTGAAACTCTGTAGTGTATATGTACCACAAGTCTCTTTTGAGCTTTTGTACATAATGGAGAAAGTGAAAGACACAAAAGGGATTCAGTTGGTATACCATTGGCCCAAGGCTGTCTGTCTGAGTTACAGACTGGGAGTTGGGCCGGCATCCCCAGATTGTTAATTTTGTGGTAATAACAAGTTCTCTGCTGAGATTCCCATGTCATCTGTAGCTTAGGATTTCAGGGACTCCCAACACGATGAAAGAAAGTGAGTGAAACAATCATGGTCTGAGGTAATTAATCTGTGAGGAAAGGTCACTCCTAAGTTACGGAATGGCCTGCCGGAGCAGACCCGGCACATTACCAGTCTTGACTGCTTTAAAAAAGCAGTCAAGACTGTTCTCTTCCGACAGGCCTTCCCAGATTAGTGTTCCACTGCCTCTCATCATTTGTCTTTTTGTTCTAATTTTGTTTTTAATTTGTTTTAATAACTAATGTGTTTTAGGGGGATAGAAGGGTTGGTGGGTGGGGAGGATGGGGTACATTTTAATGTTTAATGTATTTGTATATTTTTGTAATGCCGCCTCGATCCACTGGGAGAGACGGGATAGAAATAAATATTATTATTATTATTATTATTATTATTATTATTATTATTATTATTATTATTATTATTATTTGCATTTCCTATCCATCCATCCATCCATCCATCTATTTATTTAGCTGCTTTTTTAAAAAATTGTAAGTTTTTATAATTTTATATGTTTTAATGTTTTTAATTGTCCTAAATCTTTTTAAGGTTTTTAAAAAAAATTTGGAAGCCATCTTGGGTCTCATTCTGTGAGAAAAGATGGTATATACATACGTATATACATACATACATAATACATAATACATACATACAATATTTCTTCAGTTTGTGGTAGATAGAGGAAGCAAATTATAGTATCCACAACAGAAGTTGGTAAATTTCTCTTCCTCTTCCAAGTACAGGAGGTGGGACACCATCCAGTTAAGTTGGGTAGAAGAAAATTCTGCACATTCAGAAGGAAGTATTCTTCACACACAATCTGCTGTTAAACACTTTAATTTGCTTCCACAGGTTCTGGTGGCTTTCATCAGCTCAGATGGCTTGGGAAGATGAGGCTTTCAGTGGTTACTGGTCATGGTAGCTATATGCTACCTCCAGCATGCTTCTGAATGTCAGTTGCTCAGAAACAGTAGCACCTTCTGCTTATGGCCAATGTAAGAAAGAGGCCAAATCCAGCAGGGCACTTCTTGTATTCTTACAACAGTAGCCCTGTGGACACTAATTATTATATTAAAACTATATATCCTAGCTATGCGTCTTAACTCTGTTCCTTTTCAGATATAAGTAACAGAAGACTCTTTATCTTATACAATCTTACTTTTGGCATCCTTTGAAAAATTATTTTCCTGTACAGTTCTCACCAGATATATTTTGTGTCTTTTTCCCAGAAGGCCTATATCTTTACATTCCTGCTGAGCTCAAGACTCTTCATCGAGCCTCATGAACTTCTGTCCCGAGTTTGTCACAAGTGCATTGAACAGCAACAGCTAGATGACCCCGTGCTGGATAAGGTTAGTAAGCTTGATGGCAGGAACAGTTGGGAGAAAGTGGGGAAATCTGCAAAGGGACGATGCTTCCAGAATAGACTGAAGAAAATTTCTCATTCTCCATTTTTCTATTTTTCTTTTTGATCTCCTGCCGTCTATGTACATCCATCCCCGGGGGAAGTTGGTTGACATGTCATGTGTGGCATACTTGCATTCCAATAAAACATCCATGCCCAAGAGCAAAGCTTCAGGCACCTGATGTAGCAGTCACTTCAGATCCCCTTTTACTTTCCTTTTCCAGCCTGTCTCAGTCTTCCCAGGCGGTTTCCTTTTCACTTCTTGCAGCTTTGCTGAAGCCTTCAGGGTGCCAGGAGATAGGATTTAAATTGTACACTGTCAAGAGCAGATGTCACTGCAGTGCTGTCTCTCTCAGTTTTACTCAGTGTGTCTACCTTTTCCCTGTAGGTAGAGTTTGTAACCAATCTTTCCAGGCTAAGCTATCACTGTCAAGTCTCCATAGCAGAATGCAATTGCCTATTAACTTTCAAATGTGTGTTCAGACTAAACTTTTATGTATTGTTGTTGTTGTGTGCCTTCATGTTGTTTCCAACCTATGGTGACCCTAAGGCAAACCTATCATGGGATATTCTTGCCAAGATTTGTTCAGAGGGGTTTGGTCTTTGCCTTCCTCTGAGGCTGAGAGAGTGTGGCTTGCCCAAGGTCACCCAGTAGGTTCCTATGACTGAGCAGGAATTTGAACCCCAGTCTCCAGAGTCATAGTCCAGTGTTCAAAATCCATTTCACCATGCTGGTTCTCATCCACTTTAATATGTCTACTTTATATTTATACCTAGAAACATTATTTATCTAAGTCACAGACTGTGTTTGGGAATAACAAAACCCTCCAGATGTTGTACTGAAGTCAGGATCCTTTTCACGCTATGCAGTCACTGTATTCCACTTTAAATGCCATGTCTACATCCTATGGAATCTTGGGGCTTGTAGTTTGGTCAGAGGCACCAGTGTTGCTCTTAGGCTGAGAATTCAAAATGTTGCTTCTCCTCAACTATCAATCCCAGGCATCCGTGGGATGTTTCCCTGAAAGTTAAAGTGGCATGTACACCATAATAGTATAGGATGATGGAGCCCCTGGGTTATAACACAAACAGTGAAAGCTTAAACTTCTCCCCAACAGCACTTATTTTCCTAAATTTGCCTCATCTCCAATGGAGGCCTTTTTTCAGCTCCATGCAATCTATGTGTGTGTGGGAAGGATGAATTTAGGAAAACAGGAAGATAGGGATAAGTTTAAATCTCCCCTGTCCATATAAAGTAGTCCTGTTCCAGATAGGTTTAAAAATCTACCAGCAGAGGTACAGACAGAAATGATGGTTTCTTGGAACATATTTATATTTGGGTCCTTGTTCGGGCTGTTAAAATGTTCTTAAAGTCAACCTGATGGCGATTAACAATAACAGCAACACCGCTGCTCATGTACTAAATAATTTGCCTCTGGTGAAGCACTTCCTCAGAAGAGTATCCCAGTCCCAGGAAGCTGAATTTTTTAGCATTGTTTTCACACTTTTCTTGGGGTTTCTCTCAGGTATTGCTTAGCTAATTCTTAAGTATTGCATACGCACTGCTGTAGTATTGTTTCAGATATTTACTTTTTAAAGCACTGAATTGCTTTCATATCTTAGGACTACAGATCAACAGCTTAACAGCCCTTATTTATCATCTTACACAGCTCCATGTGACCTGAGTCACAATCTGCATCTCTCTCTGTTCTATTACACTCTCATCTGACCACCCACAACCTGCTGACTCTGATATACTCATGTCTATCCTTCCAGCTTCCTCAGTGCTTCTGAAGAAGAGGATTGATACCCATGAATGTTCATGCTAAAATAAATCAGCTAGTCTCAAATGTACTGGATTCCTTCTTCCTCCCTTCCTGCCATTTTTCCATTTTATGTAGGTAAAAAAAAAGGAAGAGAGGCTCAGCTGCACTTTAAATATTCAGTACATTGTGTAGTTTAGCCTTGAACAACCTTGTCCAGAGTGTGATCGAGGAGCAACAGGCAGGGGGCTGCATGTCTCTACCAACCAGAGGCCCTTTGATGCTACGTAATTATGGAATTATGATTCCACTTTAACTGCCATAGCAACATCCTATCGAATCCTAAGATTTCCTATAGAGGGAGGGATATTTAGAATTCTGAGTGAGAGATCTCTAGTGTCTCAGCACAAAGCCCAGGATTCCATAAGATGCAGCTATGGCAGTTAAATTGGAATTGTGATGCTATGATTGTGTAGTGTGAAAAGGCCCCTGGATCCAATGTCAGGGAGAGGAGGAAGTGAGGGTACATAAGATGCATCTTAAGTTCTTTCCCCATCCAAATCAAGGACCTGTCTTCAGTGGTATTGAATGGACCGTGGTATATGGGCACAGAAAACCTAAGAACTTGAGAGTGTGAAAGCCATACCCTTTTCCTTGACTAAACAGAGGGTCCAAGCAGATTTTAAGGCAATGTAGCCATCGTGCTACTATATTATAGCCTTCACTAAAATAGTATGAAAGTTGCATTGCCTTGAACCTGTTTGGACCAAATGTTAAAATAACCAAAGTGACTAGTTTTGTGGAAAAAAAGCAGGAAGCTTCAGTACACACAATATAATTTTGCTTGATTAAAGGGTGCCTTTCTTCTGTAGGCTAAAGCAAGGAAGCTCTCTGTTCTCATCCAGGGTTTCTATTAATATAATGAGTGTACGTGCTGTTTTAAAATAGCTTGCCTGGATTACTCCTGCAACATTTAGGAACTCACAGATTCTGCAATAATGTACAGTGCAGATGAGCTGACCCAAATATTTTAAAAGTGGAGAAAAAGAAAAAAGTAAGCAATATGGCAATTCTTAGGATAAAAAAAATCCAGAATAGAATGTTGCTGTGCAAAATAGAGAAATGCACATCTGAAAGTTAACAATATTTAAAATAAGCATGCTGAAAGACATCAGGATTTTTTAAAAGTATATTTTAAGAGAAAATATATTTCAAAATGTGTGTTTTGAGAATTAATGTATCTTCAGATACAGTCAATCTTGTGAATACAAGTGAGTTTCAATTTGTGCTGATCCAGTTTACAACATTTCAAATTTGGAACATTTTTTTCATAAGTAAAGAAACAAATAAGTGAAAGGCCATTTCTGCACCTTACCTAATCCAGTTGTCCTATTGTCAGGATCCCAGCAGCACCTTTGCCAGGAAGGGAGTGCAATGAGAATGCTTCTCTCTGCACCCAACTGGCTCCCTGCAGAAGGGAGCACAAGTGACATGCACCTGCCTTCCATGGCACACTTGGGCTCTTTCTCACGCTGCACTGGGGAAGGAAGCACCTCCATTGTTTATCCTCCTCTTCCGCATAGCCAGAAAGGACAGGAGTGTCATGCAGTCGTGGATGCTTAATGGATTTATTCCTTTAAGCAAATATCCCGCAATTGTGATGTGTGTGAGTGGGATGACAGTGGGACTGCAACAACATCATGCAAAAGCATGATCCATGGACTGCTGTTGCTGCATCCCTAACCCAGACTGTGACACCATGCAGAAATGGCCAAAATCTCTTTCATATTGCATAAGGGAAGAAAGCAAGTACAATCTTCACTTTGCTTCAGACAGTGATTTTCTTTGGGTACATAAAAGAGGAAGTGTGAGGAAAGAGAAAAAAACTAGAATCTTGTCAACATTTGGAGGAAGGGGTTCCCTTTGCCTAGATTAGAAGGGGTGTGGAAGGGAAGAAACTGGAATCTTGCTTTTGTTGGAGGAATGCGTGTCCTTTGCCTGCTTAGAAGGGAGTGAGGGAGGAAGAAACTGAAATCTTGGAGTTTTAGTGTGGCCGAAAGAGTTTGATCTTGTTTTTTAGACAGTGGGTGAACAACTGTAATCTTACCATGTTACTATTTGGAAGGAAGGAGGTTTGTTAGCCTGGTAGACAAATTCTAATGTTTTATGCTTTAAATCTGTTTGAAATAGTTGACAGGTTGGTAAAATTGCAAATTTTGTGGTTACTTCTGATCTGTCAGAATGCTTCCCCTCGGTCTCCATTGTTTCCGTATGGAACTGGCTCCCCTAATTTCATCAGTCTCAATTTACATTGTGAGTTCAGGAATATAATTCCAATATAAATTGAGGGTCACCTGTAAACACATCTAAAGTACATAAAATAGGCTTACAGGTGCCATATCACCACAGAAAATTCCACATGAAGTAAAACCTGAATCACTGAATCTTATTGTTACTGTACTTGCTGACAGCCATCCATCAATGTTTTATCAATTAATTTTTGTTTTCTTATTTTAGGTACGGATCAGGAAATTTGGGCCCAAAATTCTGCAGTTATTGACGGAATGGACGGAAACATTTCCATATGATTTTCAGGAAGAAAAAATGATTGGGTGTTTAAAAGATATTATCCATCGGATAGCTCCATGTGATGAGGTGAGCATTCTGAGATATACTGGGAACAGAGCTTGAAAAAAGTTTGTTTTTTTTAAAACTCAAAAATAGCCAGCAGGGTTAGTAGCCATGACTGTGGGATTCTGTGAGTTGTAGCACAAAACTGGTAATTTTTCTCTGCTGAGAACTTATATCACTAGGAGTTGACAAGTCAATTCTTTCTCAATTAACAATTGCCTTCACTTTAATTGGTCCCAAATTCTTCTCACATCAAATTTCATTTCTTGAAAGATGTCATTACCAATAGAAACAGTTATAGAGGAGACCTTTCTGTTTTATTGATTTTCTGGTGTCCCATATTATTTTTAAAATGCTTCACAGTTTCCCCACAGAAACAGTTTGTTGTGGAGTGGGAGGCTTCTGTTGAAGAAACATAGGCACAATGTACTCCATAGCTATGGAGAACTAGTTTTCGTTTCCCTTTGGGTCCCAAATGATACAGTCATAATGATGGACAAACTCCCTTGGTTAAGTTCAGAACTGGGCTCTAGGCTGTTCCCCTCCAGATCTGGAAAACAACTTAGTTGTTTTTCTGAACCGAAGAAGACCACATCACGTACTTGATGATGCCATCAGAGTACCATGGGGTTTAATCCTTCATCCAGCCGTCTCTTAGCCACCTAGTTTTCTGCCTCCCTGCCTTAGTTCAATCCTGCCAGTCACCCACTTAGTGCTTCTCTGGCAACAGTGGCATTGGGACAGAGAGAACACACTGATTATGCAGATGGGCTGCTCTTGAGGTCTGACATTCTTATGTGTTTGACATTGAAGTTAATTCAGAAAGAGAGCAGAATCAATAATGACACAGAACTCATAAAAACAATGATGGAAAGGCTAAGTGTTTTATCACAGCTTTAATTGTTCCAAGGTAACCATAGGAACAGAGAGAAATTAACTTCCATTGGCTGAAGGAAGACTGCCTGGATTTTGGGCCACAGATGTGGCTGTAGGATGATTGGCACTGCTGAACTGGTTAAGCTGGTCTTTAATGAGGCCACCACAGAAGAGAGAGACAGAAACTTTCCTTACTAAGATAAGAACCCCTTAATAAGTTAGAAGACTATGAATCATTCATATAACTATTTTTAAAAATTGCTGAGCAGATTTATTATTGTCATTGGATTTGCTCTAACAGCAACTCTGCAAGGTAAGGAATTTTTATTTCCATTTTACAGATGGGATGCAAAGGCTGACAAAGAAGAGTTTGTGAGTCCATAGTGAATCCATAGCAGAGGAGGGACTTAAACCAAACTCACGTCTGCCAGCTCTATTCAGGCTCTTTCTCAGTCCTCTACTTGTTCAGTACCACTGATTATGTAGGATAAAAGAGAGAAATTGTCTCTCCTGTAAGCCCCGTTAGCTCTAGGGCCTAGGTCTCTTCCTACCATATAGACGTTACCACATATAGGTAGTTGTATATATGGCCCAATGGCTAAGGGTGAAGATATCTATGCCTCCTGTTCACAAAATTAAATTAAAGAGCAAATTTTCACTTTCATTTCAGACCAAATTTATTATTCTCTAAAGATGCTCTCTGCCACCCCATCACATGTCTTCCTTCAAAGTAGCACCTTGGTTGTGAGAAGAGTTCATTTTTTGTAGGTCTTGCAGTACAGTTCTGTATGTGTTTACCCAGCAGTAGACCCCACTGAGCTCTATAGAGCCTGTTCCCAGGTAACTCTGCATAGGATTGGAACCTTGTGTTGAAATCCTGTGCATTTCTACTGAAATAATATCTCACTAAATTCAGTGAGTCTTGCACTCAGGTTATCATAGAAAGGATTACTTCCTTATACCCCAAATAGAAGAATGCACAATGAAAAATCTCAAGCAGTTGGGTGTTTTCTCAACAAGGTGTCTCAGTGTGGTTAGTCACCCTTTCTTTCTGTGGATTAGAAAAATTATTTTCTACATCATTAGTCTCTTAATGTCATCATACCCACCTTCTCTTCCTTCCCTGCCTCACCTTGTGCTTCCATATCCCCCTCACCCGTCAAGCCCTGTCACTGTTCCTCCCATGCTCTCTTTACAACTTCACTTACTTCATCTTGCACTATCTCCCTCTCTTGCACCTCACACCCTGAAACCATGGCCATTTCTGCATGAGACTGTTATAGCCAGCCCCTCCCTCAACTGCAAACCCCAGGATTCCATAGGATGTTGAAGGGGGAATCATAGCGCTATATCAGTCTCATGCAGAAATGGCCCATATCTTTTTCCCTCTCTTCCTCTCTTGTTTCCACTTGCTTCACCTTCATATTGCCACTTCACCTCCCTTGTATTCCACCACTATCCCTCCCACCCTCTTTTCCCTTTTCACCATAACTCCCTGTACCTTGCGTCCCACTATGTCTCCCCTTGCCACCACCTTTCACCTCACACTCCACTCCACACCTTGTTCTCTCTCTTTCTCCAGCATCACCTTGCATCATTTCCCCTCCCTCACTTGCACATTATACATTGCCTCTCATTCTCTCTTCCCCTTTTACCCTTAGCTTACATTGGTGCACTTTTCTCCCTCTGGTGCTGAACCGCCTTCCCTCTCTTCCTCTCTTTCTTGCTTCATGTCATTACAACCCCTCCCTTGTATATCACTGATGCACCTCCCAACCAACTTCCCTCTTCTATTCCTTGCAACCCACTGTATGTCTTCCATCTCCACTTCACCTTGCGTTGCTGTACCTCTCAACTTTTCATCGTGTGTCCTGGCTTCTAACCCTTGCTTACCCCATGCCTCACTTCACCCTGACATACCACTCTCTCATTCACATTGCACATCATTCCACCTTTTCCTCCCCCTTTGCATCTCACATTGTCTCACATTGGCAGTGGCAGGGGGAGAGGCTAGGCACTCACTTCAGTAATGAGAGAGCCCTAGTCATCTCTGTTATTATTGCTGAGAAAGGAACTGGTTTGTGTTCACAAAGACAGACTTGAGAACCAACTGTCTCTGAACATGTACAGAAGATTCCTTGCTTTTGAATCAGCCTATGCAGCTGGACCATTAACTGAGGCAGGTTACAGAGACCACGATACATCCCTGTTGAAACGGCACCACTGGTTGCAAGTTTGTTTCCATGCACAATTCAGAATGCTGATTATGACCTAAAAACCTATATATGGCTGAGGTGCAGGCTACTTGGCATCTCCCTGAGAGCTTAGATGGATCCTGAGATCATCAGGAGAGGTTCTTCTCTCAGTCCCACCACATCACAAGCATTGTTGGTGGAAAAGCGAAAGAGGGCCTTTTCAGTGGCTACCCCTAGACTTTGGAACTCCCTTCCCAGAGAGGCCAGAATGGACCCCCTCCTTGTCCTTCCATCAGCAGGCTAAACCTTTTATTCAGACAGGTTTTTAAAACAGAAAGTTTTTAAAGAGCAGGCTAGAAGGTACTGTACTGTTTTAATTGTTTTTAAGAGCTTTTTATTTTTTTTAATTGCATTTTATTTTTAAGTGAAAGGTAGTTGTTTTAATACTATAAGTAGTTTAGTTCTGTTTTAATATTCACTTTTTGTATGTTTTTAATTGCATTGTTCATTTAAATCATAAGTTGCTTTAAGTCCCAATTTTGGGGAAAAAGCAGGATATAAATATAACAGTAATACTTGAAAGCATTTAAAATATAACAAAAACAGCAGGAGTGTGGCACTCATCATTAAAAGGCCATTCTGCGCTGACTAGATAGTGTGCAAAACTCAGTCTAAATTAAAATGTCTTTGCCTGCTAGAGGAAGGAAAGCACAGAGAAGGAGAAATCTTGTGGGCTTAACATTCCAATTCCACAGTAATTCTGAAAAAAATCCAAGACTTTGGGTAAAGAACCAGGTGGGATATGTAAAATTTGTTGGCTCTTTACACTGTCTCTTATTTAATCAGTTACTAGCTTAATAAAGTATTAAATTATAAATTAATAACTAGGATTAACATTCATGCTAAAATTCTAACTTAGGCCAATTGCTACAATATGGAAAAAAAGTTGTCCCCTTTGTTGGATAGTTTTCAACTTGCTAGTAACTTAATTGGTTTTAATTAGTTCCTATCAGTGCTGAACTCTTAAAAGTTTTGGAAGGGGCCTCATTCATGCAGTTTTATGAAACTGGACTTCTTAGAATAATACCTTTCTCTGTGAGTGCTTTCATTTTATGTCCAGATGGCTATAGCTATTGACTGTAAAGCAGGTTTTTTCTAGCATCTAATGTTTTGAACAAAGAAAGGATAGAAGGGTAATTACGAGAGTTCAAATGGAGCAAAATATTCAAGCTGCCAAAAATATGTCAGTTGGGAGTAACCTGTGAACAGATACACCCAGATGGGAAAAAAAATCAGAATGTATAATTAAAGCATTTCATTTATTTGATACCGAAGCCAGATGGAGGACCTATTTTTGTATGTATGTCAACAAACACACACACAAATATACATGTAAGTACAGCTCAACACACAGTCTTGTCTGTCCTATGCAGAGAGTTTGCTTCTGAGAATTTGTTAATGTTCATACTAGGGATAGAAAGAAAATTTGCAGCTATTCATTTCCAGATCAAAAAAGGTTTCTTGAAGAATGCTAGAGCAGTGGGGCTTTTGCACACTTTCCCCTCATATTCAAACACCCTGTAGAGAAATTATTCTATGGAGAAATAATGTGTTTTTTTGTGTGTTGGGGGGGAATTCTATACAGAAAAGAGTTTCTTGTTTCTTTTATAAAAAATACATTTTCTACACAGAAAATACTTTTTTGTGCAAAAAACATTTTTTTGCACAGAATAATTCCTCCTTTGAGACATTTGAATATGGGAAGACTAACGTGGAGGAATATTTGTTTTGTACCACAGTGGGAACAAAAAACAGTAACTTTTTTGTCCTTGCCTCAGAGTCTCTGAGACTCTGTGAGGGTTTTGTGTAGACAAAGCTCATACTAGTTGGTGGTAGAGTGGGAGGTTTCCAAAAAAAATATATTACAAGTTAGTCTCCCTCATCAGAAACAGTCATTAATTGAAGGAGTAATTCATAATGTACTAATTCATGTACTTATCTTTTGAAACATGAAAGAGCCACTGTTCTACAGTGGGGTCCGTGCTTGCTTGAATGTAGAATTCCAATTGAATGTGCCATTGAGAGTCTCTGGGGTCATTGCAACCATTATTTCACCCATTGAGGCAGATTCCCTGTTTTTTCTTCTTTGGTCCTAAACAGCTTCTGGTGGCTTCTTGTACTGTGTGGCAAAGAGATAGTAGCATCTTGAGAACAGTTTATTTTGCCAAGAACTGTGTTTTGCATTTTGAAAAAGAAGGCTTAATTAAAATATAAATTCCTAAGCTACCTGCTGCAGCTTCCCAGCCTCCTTAAATCTCTTTTGTTTAAAAATTAAATGATGTAGTTAAAATTAAAAACAATATTCATGCTGTTTGATCTCTAGACTAGGTATTTGGGAAAAAGGGGAATTTGTTGTAACTTTTTCAGATAGTGGAGAATACTGGAAGATTTTTAAAAAAAATAGACAATACAAATTAAAATTGTCGTTGTTGTTGCCTTTCCCCAGAACTGGGACTTGAGGCATCTTACATGTTAAAACAAGTTACAATATAGCTAAAAATATACAAAACATAAACATTAAAGTAGAATTAAACTATTCACAGTATGAAAACCATTTAAAACATACGATTAAAAATAATAAAAAGGAATTAAAACAGTAACATTAAAATAATGCAGCATCCTCTTAGGACCTCTTTCCTTACAAACTTTCAGGAATAAAAGCCTGACAGAATAAAAGGATGCAAGGAAGGGGACATTTTGGCCTCCCATCAAAGGGAATTCCAAAGCCTAGAGGCAGCCATCTGGAAGGCTCTATTTCACATCCCCACCAGTTGTGACTGTGAAGATGGTAGGAATGAAAGAAGGTCCTCCCTTGAAGATCTTAGGGCTCAGATGGGCTCATACAGGAAGATACAATTTATTGGACAGCCTGGGCCTAAGTCATATAGGGCTTTATATGTCATAACCAGCAGCTTCTGATATGAAACAGATCAGCAGCCAGTGGAGCTATTGGAGCAGGGAAGTTCTATGGTCCCTGTAACCTGCCCTAGTTAACACTTCGACTCTAGCTTTTTACACCATCTGAAGCTTCTAAGCACTTGTCAAAAACAGTCCCATATATAGCATATTCCAATAATACAAATGGGGCTTGGATGCGATCACAGAAGCTAACTTTGAGGACAACAGAGAGGACTGAGTTCCTTTTCCCCTGAACCCCCTCAGGTGGGAGGAGTTTCACATGAAATAATTTTTCAGAAATAATTTCTTTTTTTATATATAATAATTTTATTAGTTTCCAAATATAAAAAAACAAATTTTATACCAAATCTTAACATGAAATATTTATGTTCTTCCATCCTGTCTCAGTCCCCGCCCCCGAAGCCCACACGATCTCATTCCCGAACCACATTACATTGTTGTTCCCCTGCTAGAGCTAGCTTCTCACACGCTTTTCCCTGATGTATACATGTTTTCTCATTGACATTCAACACTCCTTAATATGTCCTGTCCACTGATAGATTCCCAGTTAATACCTGATTCTGGCCTTCCTTCTTCCTCCCTATTTACCTTTACAATATAATACTATATTACCAACATTCTGAGCTGATTTGCTATTGCCTCTTACTCACTTTTCCTATCTTTAACATATTCTAATTTATTAATATGGGTTTTTATATATTCTATTGAACTATTTAAAATATCTGTTCTTTCATTTCAATCAGGACCTCACATCTTAACTCCTCTTCTTTCCCCCCTCCCCATGGGATTCCCCGGCCAAACTCATATTCGTTATTCCCTTGTCGCTTATCGTCGCTTGCGAGTATAGGCCGGTTCACCCCCAGGAATGGGGGAAAGCAAGCTGCAAACGAGTTCCCTCCCACTTCCCATTCATGCCCTCTACTATCGCTAATCTGTATCCATAACTTCCTAGGGTATCCGAACCCAGACCACAAACCTCCGCCCCTCGTCCAGAGATGAAACTTTAGCCCAGAACTCTCCTCAAAATATTCTCAAAATATTTCTATGTACTCTTATTGTCGCTTGAAAGCTCTGAGCCATCCCACCTCCAGACGTGGGATTACACCCAAAGCTGACTCCCCAACATCTTTCACACCATTCAGATATCTTATTAAACAAATACACATATCCATTCTATAACCCCCTTTACCCCTATTTGCTACTTAAGTAGTTTACATTCATCTTTATATGTCATCTACCACCAAAAATCATTCCTTTCCTTTTCCCTCCCTTCCCAACCCAGCTACCCAGAGTTCACTTGCAGTTTTTGGGGGGGTTTTCCCGTCGTCTCATCGTCGCTTTACTTCTGGATAGCCAAATAGGGAGAGAGTCTGTTTCATAACGTTGACCTTCTATCGCTGATCCGTAGCCATAATATCCAGGGAGTCCGTGCACAACTCACAAACAACAGACAAAAAAACCCAATTGTTTTCTCTAATGCTTTGCTCTTTCCCTACCCCATCGGCAAGACTATAGACCAGAACTCTTCACAAATCTATTTCTGTACTCTTATTGTCATTTTTAAGTTCCGAACCGCCCTGCCATCAGGGGTAGGATTACAAATGCCCAACATAGACTCCCCACTCTCTTTCAGACTATTCCCTGTTAAAATATCTCATTGAACTAGTACACGTTTCCATACTATAAAGCCCTTTTTTTTTACCCAAGTTAACTGCTTTGCTTTACTTCCCCACACACTTCTAGCACATCCCAGAACGCATCTCTAATGTTTAATATATTTCAACGTCTGCTTGTTGTCGCTTTAGAGTTCCAAGATGCCTCACCGCCATGAGTGGGACCGCAGTTCATCCTGTCCTTTTCCATTTCTAGTAGCTTTCCCATATGCAAAGTCACTTATTCCAGGGGGATATACACTTTTGTAGCCTCCGATTCTAAGTCTTATTACCGATCCACTCTTATATTCACATCAACAATCAAGGATCAAAAAAGAAGAAGCAGGAGGGTGCTCTCATGTCTTCATAATTTCAAAATTTGTCAGTCCTGGTCCTGAAGCTCAAAACTCGCATCATTATTTATTTGCATTGCCCAGTCCAAACTCTTTCTTCCATTATCTGAATTATAATAATTGTTAAAAATGCCAAATTTTGTAAATAGTCTTATTAAGCCAATTTAAAATATTTAAAAGTCAGAAAAATTTAAAATCCAGAAATTTAAAGGAACAAACAGCTCATTCCTCCACGTCTTCCCGATGTCTTTCCCTCAATGTCAGCCGCCCCTTTAAGAAACTCTGAGTTCTTACAGCCATGAAGCCAAAACTCACGCTGCTAGCTTTACTTCTCCAGGTCCTTCCCCCGTTGCTCCTGCACCCTGTAGCAAGCCATAATCGCTGTGGTTTTCACAGAAGCAGGGAATGAGGCAGGTTAAAGTTTTCTTTCTTTGGTAATTTCATTGTTGCTTCTTTTAAAAAACTCATTCGGCAGCGCTTGTGCCACTCCTGCGGCGTCCCTCTGGATCCGTCATCAAGGTCCTTCAACCCCCTGATGCCTACTGCTCTCCCATCCCGGCAGAGCAGAACTGCACACCAGTTATGGGGTCCCCTTCGGACCGCTTCCGGACCCCCTGTACCGGGGGGGTCTTTAGCCACCTCCAGGTAACAAAAGAGGCAGCTGGATTCCAGCGAGGGGCAGCCCGGGGCTGCTCCATTACGGAGCTTCAATCCGAGCTGCCACTTGCGTCCGCCATTTGAGCGGAAGCACTTTTCAGAAATAATTTCTAAGCAGTGCCAAAGTAGGTTATTTGCAGCTTTCATGAAGAGCTCAAGCTATCTTCAGGGGCAAGTACCTCCTAGCCTTTAGGGTGAATAGGAGTGTTTGCTGTATATTTGAAAGGTGAAATTACCATGTGGACTTAACTTTGGGTTGCTGAGCTTTAACACCTGGTAGCATTGCTGTCAGTTCTTGGCAGAAGTGATATTTTCTCTATAGCTAGTCCACTCAATCTAGCAATGCATGACTGTACATTACAATACCAATGTCTGTGGTAGTGTACCTTCAGCTGCTTTGAGTGATATGTAGCCAGATGGCATAATCCATTGATATTCTGTGTGCCCCTGATTTGCCTTGCCAGTTGTGTTGATCCAGCTGTCAACTGCCTGACTGCAGACTTCACTTCTCCATAGCAGCTTATGTCCAGATAATCAGTAGACTCAAAGTGTAGCTGTTTGAGACAGAGATTAAGAAAAGAGTTTCATAGCAGCATCTTTCCTTCCAACAGTCAAACCTCATTAAATGCCCTTTAAAGCCTTATAGTTAATAGATGGGAGCATAAAGGCCAGGAATTTATCAAATGAATACATTTTCCATCAGGAGTCCCACCATTAGTTCACACTCTTGACTTCATAGGTTTAGAAGCAGTTCCATTAAGGTTAGGCTAACTACTGATCATGATGAACATGATACCATGAGAGATACCATTTCAATGAAATTAGTAAGGCTATGTATACTTAGCTGGGAGTAACTGCTACGAACATCAACACTGCTTACTGTGGAGCAGACATGTATAGGATAATTTTATTGTCATGGTAGATATTCTCCACTCTGCATCTTTTCTCCCAATAAATTTTGGTTAAGGCTTCATTTTTCTTTAATTTGTTTCTTCAGGAAATAAGTATTAAAGGTAGAACATATCAATTGCAGTATCATACAACATGACAGCATTTCAGTATAGGTAACTAAAAGCTACACAAAATGTGATGTGGTTCTACATTGGCCACAGGTATACTTCGAGAGAGAAAATGAGGCATTTTTAATACTAAGATTGCCACTAATGAGAACTACCACTAATAAGAAATGGAAGAACTGATCATTTTGTTAATTGTTGTATTGTTTCAGAATTTATTGAACATATTTCTGACTCTCCCATCCACTCTGAATTAGCTCTCATTTTTTGAGAGCTCAATAAGATTTGCAGTACAATCACATAAACAATAAAGTGTAACCATTCCCAAAAAACCCTAAAAAAACCTCATCTCAAACTTAAACAAAATTGATAAATACATACTTTGCAATAAAATGACGAATGTTTAAAAGTCAATGGACATCATTAATCACTAAAAGCTCAGTGGAAAGGTATGGTTTTTACCAGTCATCTAAAGGTCAATATGGTTGCTAATCCATCACAGAGATGGATTTTAGAAAGCAGTTAGATGGATTTTTGGAGAGCAGTTTAGAGAGCACTGTTAACAACAATGGTATTCCTGGCATGTATATTGTTTTGTTGTTGTTGTTGTTGTTTACCATGAATAGTATCGCACTGACCAGTACATCATCTTCTTGCCTATATAGCTCAGAAATGAATGAACACCATGAACAGTATTACAGTCAAACAGTGGTTGTGAGCCAACACTGCAAGGATTTTTACACATGCAAATTTCTTTCTCTATTTATTTATAGCCCACCGTACTCTCAATGCTGTTGTTGTTGTTGTTGTTGTTGTTGTGTGCCTTCCAATCATTTCTAATTTATGGTGATCCTAAGGCGAACCTATCATGTGGGCTGAGAATGTATGATGTGCCATGGAAACCCACCCCAGTGAGAATCGAACCCTGGGCTTAGGGTTGTAGTCCAGCACTCAAAGCACTATACCATGTGGCTCTTGGTCCAAATATTTCAAACTAGAATACTGAGACTCTTAGTAAAAGAATGGAAGGAAAACAGTATTTGCCATCACAATTTATTTTGAATAAATAAAGAATATTGCAAATAATCCATGTTCCAGTTAAGGGCAGTAATATTAAACTAGTGCCCTTCGTGCAAGATCCTCCCCCCACTCCCTGCAGTCCAAAGGAAGAGTATACTTCACAACAAAAGCAAATTTAAAAGGCTCAACTGGCTGATGATGGTCCCTTTTTATCCTGCCTCTGTGCTGATCCACATGGAACTTTTATTTTGGCCTGTGAGTTGGGCTGCAGTTCAACCCTGTTGTTCCCATAATTTGATTGGTGGACAGTCTTGTGGTAGGCAGCCATAGGATGGAGTTCAGAGTGGAGCTATAATTAAGCTGACTGAGTGTTTTTAAATAGTTTGGTTGAAAATAAGATTCCAACTCACTCCTGATTACTCCTTGTACAGGCACATACATTCAGTGTTGTTTTATTTGTATTCCAGCTTATGGTTTGTAAAGTTTTTTTTTTCCTGTTCTTTTTCTGTGTTCCTGCCTCACTCATTTCCTCACTTCAGGCTTATTGGAAAAAGATGAATCAGCTTCTGCAAACCCTGAATCAAAAGCTTGCAATGCTTAACCATGGGCAGGAAGGAATGATCAAGATCAGTGCAGCAGTCTCAGACAAAGTGGTGGCTTTTAAAAGTAAGCCTCCTTCTATTCAAAGAGAAATGCTGAGTGTCTGCAGTGATCCTTACACTTTGGCCCAACAGCTAACACACGTGGAACTGGTAAGCGGAAAACAATACTCACATTGTCTTTTAATTACACAGAAATCCATTCTCCAAAAAAATCCCAATAAGAAAGTTGTTTGCATTCACTCACTATCATTGCAGAGTCTGGGAATATGTTTGGCGGTGTATCTGGATAGGTTTCATGGGATCATTTTCAGTTGATGCAGCTTGACAATGTAGACAAGATGCTTAGTTCATCCATCACATGTACGCTTAGCCATCTTGGCTGCTAAAATCTAACAGAGGTGGATGGATCAGCTGGGTCCAGGGGGAGCTACCTGCTGCCTTGAAGGAGCCTGTATTGCCCTCTCTCCTAAAAAAAGACCTCCCTGGATCCAGAGGTATGTGAGAACTACTTTTCCCCAATAGCTAATATCCTCTTTTGGCAAAAGGAGCTTGTGGTGGCCAGGCAGCTTCAGATATTCCTAGAGGAAACAGGTTGTCTGGACTCGTTTCACTCTGGCAGGGTACTGAAACAGCTCTTGCTGATAACCTGCTCTGTGTGAAAGACATGGGGATTGCTACCCTTCTGGATTTCTTGGTGGCTTTTAGTGTAATTGATCATGGTATCTGACTGGACACATTCTGTCACATGGGATTGAGAGGCACTATATTGCAGTAGCTCTGTACTTGCCTCTGGGGCAGAGTAGCATTGAAGATCCCTCTGTGGGCTGCCACAAGGTTCCATCCTTTGCTGTTGAACATCTATATGAAGACATTGTGCCAGGCCATTAAGATTTTGAGGGATGGGTGCATCAGTATGCTGTTGAATCTCATCCCTTATCTTTCTTGTCATCAGAATTGGCTGGGAATGTGCATGTGGTGGACCAATGCCTGGATGGTATAACAAGCTAGATGAGGGCCAGTAAACAAGCTGAAATCTGATAAGACAGAGGCTATGTGGGTTGGTGGTTCCCAATCCTGGAATTTGGGTAGGATTGTGTTTTCACTGAGGGAGCAGGTTTGTAGTTTGAGAGTACTCCTAGATCCATCTCTATCACTGGAGGCCCAGGTGGACCATGCAGCTCTGACTGCTTGAAGTCAGCTGTAAATAGCCACCAACTGGGCCAGTTGCCTTTCCTGGATAGAGATAACCTACCACAGTAGTTAATACATTGGTAATTTCCCAACTGGACTGCTACAATGCACTCAGTGTGTGACTAGCCTTGATAGAGCAAAAGGTACCTCTTGTACAGAACACAGCAGTAAGATGGCTGACCAGACTACTGTACAAAAAAAAAAATCTTAAAGGAAATTACACTGGTTGTGAATATACTTCTACCTTGAATTCAAAGCACTGGTGGCTTTTGAGATTCCAGTACTTGAAGGAGTGTCTTTCTCTACATATCTTGCGCAAAGCCCACAATTTTGGAGGTGGCCCTTCTTTGTTTCCCACATATGGGAATAATACACTGTTGAGGGATATAGGAATTGGCCTTCTCTGCTGCATGTTTTGCGGCATGTTCTTTCTTTGGAAGCCCAATTGGTGCTATGTTGGCTTTTTATTAAAATCTTGGGGCCTCACTGATTTATTCCAAAAAGTACATGTATGTTTTTTAAAAAACTTTTCAAGCTGTTGTAACTTGTTACTTGTTTCATTTTTATATTGTTTTAAACTGTTTAGAAGTTGTTTTATTTATATGTTGCCATGGCATCCTGTTATGTAGAGTGGGATGTAAATATTAAAATATGCAATTGAGCCAACCAAGGACTTGTTTATGTGTGGCACTAACAATGCTCTATCCACTTTTCTAAAAGAAGTAAAAAACGTTGCAATAAGTGTCTTAGTACAGCACAGGGCATCTTCTGGATCCTTTCCCAGGCCTGGAAAAATTACTTCTATGGATTCCTTCAACTAGTCTAGCCAACATGGAGGTATATACCCTACCCACTAACAACAAGCAATAGTTTTGCACCAGTTAACAGACTGACACAGCTGTAAAAGATACAGATATATCTTTTGGGTTAAATTCACTGCAGTTATGTTCATTTGCATCCATAAATGGAAAGAATTGTCCTAATGCCAGTTTCATCCCACATCCTGCAATTTGACATTAATTAGTGTTAGCTGTAGAGAATGAAAACAAACTGTCTTACATTGTCTGTTAAGTTTCTTGAAAGCCTTTGGTCTTTCATCTAGGGTTGACTGTGCATTTCAAACTCTCTTTTTTCCTATCACCAGAGATCTAAGGCACCTTTCTCAGAGTATACAGGGCCTGAGCCCTTCAAAAAGACAACATTTCTTCTGTTTATGCCTCCATTCCCTTGAAAACTTCTGGTCAAATATAAGACCAAATTATGATCTAAAATATTAGAGAAAGAAACATGCCACTTTAAAAAAATGAAACTATGCAACAGGATAATAGTGCTGTAGTGGATGATCATCTGACTGTAATAAAACCCAGTCCTTGTATCTCTGGTTTGGACCATGTAAAGCAACCATGACAACTTTCAAGCAAGGCATTCTAGAATTATACTTCATTAGCAAGATTTTTCTATTTTACTTGATAAGCAATGGTGTAAAATACCACGCTCAGTTTGTTGGCCATGCTGTCTGTGGGATTCTAGGAGTTGTAGTCCAGAAACAACTTGTCTAAGCTCTGATTTCAAGACTGGGGGGGAATGGGGCAAACTAAACAAAACAGCAGAGATTTCTGATTAGATTTCCATTGTCTTTAAGTATTCAGAAGAAAGTGGTGCAAGTGGGTAATTAGGATCAGAAACTGGTATGTGTGTGGTTCCAGTTTCTAGTTGAGTTGATGGAGGACACAATCTAACAAGCTCTCACTAGATTGTGAACTCCGAAGCATTGTACTTGGTGCGAGGGGTCCTCCTTTCAAGCATGTGTACTGTCCAATGCATGAAGAGTCCAAAGACTCTGATCCAGCCACGGTCAGGATCTGCAGGACATCTGCTCAGGAACAGAGTGGCTGCAAGAGATTCTGAGGCTAAGGAGATGATCGTACACTTCAGAGGAGCCGGGGGTGAGTGCCTTCCACTCCCCGTATGGACCTTACACCAACTTTCATCCAGGCCTCTTGTATGTATATATATATTGACATTAGTTATATTGTTGCATAAGAAGACAAGAAGCCTTTGGTTGTTGCAGTTGAAACTGTATGTTTAAGAGCCTTCTCATCTTCTCATCTAAAGAGACAGTATCTTCTTCTAATTACCATGGGAATGATAAGCCTTATGAGCTAAATAATTCAACATTTGTTTTTCCTTCCTTTTTAACTTTGGGATGTACTTTTCGATTTTTAAGGAACATGACTATTAGTTTTTATAGTTGATTTTTTACTTTTGGACCTTGATCTTGGATTTTTGGCATAATGATTTGTCTTTTTTCTCTCTTTCTGAGTGACCCATCCCAGCTATATTTGCCTTGGTTAACTGGACTCGTAGATGCCTTATATATTTAACTGAATAGAACTTTAATGATATTTGTAAAATTACCATGCTTAGAATTATGAAGATTGATTTTAATTTTGTTTGTCTGCTTGCTGGTTGGTGTTGGGCCAGTTTTTACTGTTCTGAGAAAGTTTACCTAAGAACAGTTCTTACCTAATGTTTGGGAATACAAGCTGCCTTGTGTGAGAACACACTGAACAGTACATGGCTATGAAACAATAACATTGGAAAAAAGGGAAGTTTTGTACTGCCCCCTCTTTCTTTTTAATAAAATGATTATGGCTCCAATTCGGGAAAACATCAGTTGAAGTACAAAAGACACAGTTGAGGAGAATGATATTCCTGACTATTTTATGAGCTTCCTGGCAGAATTCAGGCAATTTAAAGTCTCCGTTGTTTGATGCATTCATAGAGTGAATGACAGGAGATCTTCAACATGGGACAGACAGCTGAAGTTACAAGAATTCAACAGATGCATTAAAAAATATCTGTTCAAGTTCAAGACAAGGAGGAAGCAACAGCTATCATAAATAAAACAATACTCTGAAGTCATGAATATCCAAACTGAGACAACCACACAGTACAAATTGGAGAGAGCTGATATAGCCTAGGAAAGAAGGATGAAGGCCCCAAATGTTGCTTCAGTTCAGTTTTCAGTTACAAAGAGGAAAGATCAAATCTCAGAGTTTGATCAGAAGATATCATGGGAATTTCATAACAACTTGTTTGTATTTCTAACAGAGCTCAAGAGAAGGGAAAATATATATTTTTGGTGGTCACACTTATCAGAAAGACTATATCTTCCAGCTGAGACTGACTTGATGATCAGATCTTTACCTATAAGAATGAAAGACATAGTTTGAACATGACTGATATGAGAAATGGCCTCTTAGGAATACTCAAAAAAGATCTGATCTCTAGAAAGAAAGAAGAAAGTAAGGAAGAAGAAGGAAAAAGGAATTATTATGATGAAGAAAGACATCTATAAGAATCAGGCAAAGAGTCTAAGAATGCTGAGGAAAAAAGAAAAGAATAAAATGGACTTATTAATATTGTCTGTTAGGAAGAGAAAGAGGCGGGTTTGATAATGATGTTGAGAAGTCTTTTAAACATTAGTTTTAATTTTCTAATGTTTGTTACAATATGAGAAGTGTATTTGGAATCATTAGTCTTATTTCATTTGTTGCTTTTTAAAGTTTTTTCATATATGAAGGATCATTGCTACTTCCTGTTAAGCAACATTATTGTCTTTTGATATTTGTTATTACTTTGAAATAATACAGAATATAGAAGAGGAATTAGATGGAAATAATTTGTATAGAACGTAGAATAAGCTAAGAATGATATACATATTTCTGATTTAAGTTAGTAAGTAAACAATTGTTAGCAAAGAATTAGAGTTATTACTATTTTTAGGTGACTTATATTTAGTTTAAACTGACATAGAATATAGAATAAGTTGACATGTGATTATAGTTGTTTATGAGTGGCCCTTGTCAAATAATTAATTTCGAAGGCATGTATCTGGGATGAAAAAAGTGATTAGGAGCAGATATTAATCTTTGATTCAAATTTAAGGATTAATAATTAGGTGTAACGACTTGTTTAATATACACTGTTGGCAACATGGGTGGGAACCAAGTTTTAGGGTTTTTTTGTAGTCTTTTTTAATTTAGTTGTAGTTTTGTTAGATCCTTGTAGTTAGATGCTTGTAGTTTTATGTATTGTCTGTTTTTTCATGTGTATGGTATTGCGTTTGTGTGTTTGTTTGTTTGTTTGTTTGTTTAGTTTAATGTATTGTTATGTAGTATTGCTGTTTATTTGTGGTTGTTGTTTTGCTTAATAGGAATTTCATAATAGCTTTAAAAAAGGAAAGAAAGTGGCATTTTTGTGTTGTGTGCCATCTGACTTGTGGCAACTGTATGGCAACTCGATCACAGGGTTTTCTTGGCAAGATTTATTCAGAGGGGGTTTGCCTATCCCCTTCTTTGGGGCTGAGAAAGTGTGACTTGCCCAAGATCTCCAAGTGGGTTTCCATGGCTGAGTGTAGATTTGAACCCATGATGTCCAGAGTCAAAAGTTCAATGCTCAAACCACTGTACCAGTTAATGCTTTCTCCACCATGCACCTCAAGCTGTTAATTACAAGTTATATTGTCCCTGAAGAGTGGGGAAAGAACAGGTTGTAGAAATGTGATTCTAATTAGGACAAGATTGAACCTTCCTTCCACCACTGTCTTGATTCTGCATCACATTGTTCATCCTGTGTTTGCCTTTTGGCGTGAAAAGTTGAAATGATGTTGCTCCTCTTGTGCTGTGTGGCCCTGAGGCATGCCACTTTTGAATTAATGTGTTCATCAGCTCATGGCAAGTTCAAGTCAGAACCACTGAGGTAGCTTTGTGACCAGGTGTTGCTATTTACTGTATCTGCTGGTGTATAAGACGCATTGTAGTATAAGACACACCCTATTTTCAAATATTATTTTCCAGGAAAAGAATTTTTAGTACCAGTACATTTCTAATCTACTGTATTGGTCTGGCAAAGTTCCCCCATCCTTTTTGCCTTGCAGGAGTTCTCCCTGCCAAAGCAACACAGATGGGCAGGGAAGGAAGGGAACGGGCAGAAGACAAGAGGTCTCTGGCAAAGTTTTAACCCTCACCCTTCCTATCCCTTTTGCCTTGCAGGATTTCTCCCTGCTGAAGCAAAACAGACAAAATAAAACAGACAGGCAGGGGAGAAAGAGAATGGGCAGAAGGGAGGGGATTCCTGGTGAAGTTTTAACCCCTGCCCTTCCCATCGCTGTTGCCTTGCAGGAGTTCTCCTTGCCAAAGCAAAAACGGATGAGCAGGGGAGGAGGAGAACAAGTGGGGAGGAGGAAGTCTCTTGCAAATTCCCCAGCCCCCAATCCATTTTGCCTCTGCCGGGGTTTAAGATGCACCTTATTTTCAAAGGTCATTTTCCAGGAAAAAAAGTGCATCTTATACACCAGCAAATACGATACTTACTCATTCTCCCTTCTAATTGTGAGACTTCATCACAAGATCTCCTTGTGATTTCAGGTCATCATAGGTTACTTTTATAACAGAAAAATATGTCTGGTTTTACTATTAGATGTTTGAAGTATGCAGTAGGTATGATGGGAAAGTTTCATAAGTAGCAGCTCCTGTGGCTTTTATTTTACTAATTAGCAATCCTTCATGGTGGCTGCTTTGAAGAAAAGGGAAGTGATGCTATGGGAGAGGCTTTTAATATTTTCTTCCCTTGCCCACTTTCGTACTTGTTCTTGCTCTGATCTAAATTGCATCTCTTGCCTAAAGCACCTCTTAGCTCCACAAGGGGAGAGACAGGTACAGATGCTGCACTGATCTCCTTCCCCCAAAAGGATCAGGGAAAGGATTAATTTGACTGGGATAGAGAGAAGAGAAAGAAAAATTATTATCTATGCCAGTCATATATCTCCAGTTCCTGCTCTATGTTGGCTCTTAATCTTCTCCTGGAATGTCTTCCAATGCTTGCTTCATTGGCAGGAGTGGGAATTGGGCAGGCCTTCAACTGCTAATTGGACTACACCTCCCAGCAACCTTAACCAGGATTGCCAGTTATGAGTGCTGCTAGAAACAGCAGCTCAGCAACATCTGGTGGACTACAGAATTCTCAGCCCTGTTCTGTGGTGTCAACTGTGATTATCCTATCAAATCCCCTACTCCATAAGCAAGGCTGCATCAGGGTCATGATAGGTTTTGGGCTGGGGTCTCTGGTGGCCTCCTGGCTCTAAACTCACAGGCCAGAATCCTGTCAGTGAAGCTTTACCTCTTCCATGGTGACACAGGCAAGCAAAAGTAGACAAACTCTTCTGATCTGAAGCACTTACTTCTCAGTATCTTACTTCCTTCACAGCCTGTGCACCGTGTGAAGAAAGCACAGCCTGCTTCCTTCACAGCTGTCATCAGGTACACCAGCAAAGTTATACCAGCAGGATGCCAGCCACATGCAGGAAGTATTTATGTGTGCACAGAAGAGAGCTTGAAAGAGTTACTCTTCTGGACTAAGATTGTTTCTGGCGTAGACACAGTTTTAAAAATGGTTATCTACAACACCGGTGAAGAAAATGGTACAGTATAAGTTAGAGCAGTGCTTCTTAAGCTATCTAGTGTAGGAGACTGGCAGAGCTTCTTTCCCAGTGTGCGAGGGACTGGCACCACATTTGTCTCCAATGACTACAACTGGTTTTTTTTTCTTTCTTTCCTGGAAACTCTCTGTGGACTGGCAGCTGATGGCTCACAGACTGGCACAGACCCACAGACCACCACTTTGAATAGCACTGGCTTAGATTATCATAGCCTGTGTTTTCCCAAGGGGGGGACTCTGAGGCTCACTTTGTGCATTAATTGAGGACAAGGAACCACTGCTGAAGTCACACAGCTTCCTCCATGTGTTGGGAATGGAGCAGGATTGTGCAGCCTGCAACCTCACAAAGCCTTAACTGCATCCTGGGCTCTGCTGACACTGCCACATCTCTGCCCCCTTCCTACTGCCAGTAAGGCTCCTCCATCCCTCTCAAGGAATACACTACTGTCATCAGTGCAGAAAGTTGTGATTTGTTTTAGAAGGATTGTTGTGATATGTCTGTATCCATGTATGTGTGTGTGCCTGTGAAAAGCATGCCTGTGTATGTGGCCCCAGAGGCAGCATCATATGCATCCCTGTAGAAGTGAAAAAGTTTTGAACCCCTGACCTGCAGTAAACCTATACATACACACACAAAGAACTCCACATTTTCTTTTGTGATAAACTAAATACAATCTTTATTCACAAGGGTTTTTTTTTTTTATCTAAAACAACTAGGATGCTTCCTTACCCATCTCTGGGCAGTGGTTCTGGATCTCTTATCTGTTTGTGAATGGGAATCATACCTGTAGAGAAAGGGGTGTGCACTGTATGATATGGCAATAACAAAATACTGCACTGTATCAACAGATATGCAGTGTTGTCACGGTGAGCCTCGAACACAGTTCATTCTCTTCAGACAAAGAGCATTTCTGGGGCTACAACCCAGTTAGCCCTTGCCTTGATTTAGCCTTGACCGTAAATAAGCACTTACTGCGATTCAGCAAGAAGCTACACAACTGACCTGTGATTTCATGAATTGTTTTTAAAGTCTGCTATCAAATCTGTGTGGTTGGCAGTTAAGATATTAAAAAGCTGTCTAGCAGCTATTCCAGTGCTCAGGAAATCAATGCTTAGAAAAAAAAAAGACAATGGCTAGATTCTTTGCACTTTGTGAAGTCTCCCAGGGAATTGTTCTGGACAGAAATACATGTGTTTCTTTTTGTTCAAAAACCATGTTTTTGCACAGAAAATGTGTTCTCAATGATGATTTTTCCACAGAAAATACCGTTGCAACACGATTGTATGCACAGAAAAGTTTTTATAATGTGCATGCAAAAAACTATCTGTATTTCCTCACAAGATAATTCTACAGGAGCCTTCACAATGTGCAAATATTATTTGATTTGATTTTATTGCTTTTGGCCAATGGCCATTGCATAAGACAATACTACCATGTCAACTAAAAGAAAAATGAAGAAAAATATAATACCTTTAGTACATATGTGTAATACATAGATGTCATACCTCAAGCATATGATCATAAAACATTTTACAAAATTTGGTATAAAATATGCAAATATCTCTCAAGAACTACACAGAGATCTTCATACTATGGAGACTATTCATCCTTGCATGAAAGATAAAGAATGTGAAGATGTATATTCCTTTTGGTGATATTTCAAGCAATGTAAAGTGACATAAATGATTTTCAACAGTGCTCTGTTACATTGTTTCTCACTTTATTTCTTGCAAAAGGAAAGACTGAGTCACATTGGTCCTGAAGAATTTGTTCAAGCATTTGTCCATAAAGATCCTTTGGAAAGCACAAAGGTATGACTCTTTTCTGTTTTTTTTCTGCCTGCCTTATATTATTTCTTGTGGCTAAGCAAGTCAAAGTGTAAGAGGAAGTGAGGGCCACACAATGGGCAACGCATATATACCGGTAAATACATTTATTCATAGTGAAGTCCATATTTGTTTACAGTTGCACGGGGCTGTGGGGTCCCCTGATTATGATTGGAACATGGTGATTGCAATCCTAAATCAAAAAGTTTACAAAGCCCCTTCTTACTTTGACTGTATCTGCCATACATAGTTCCAGCAGTTTGCTGCCACTGTGACCGTTGTGACTCATCATATGGAATCTTGGGATATACAGGGTGGAGACTTAGTGGCATATCACATTACACTGTTATAGCGCTATTGTTCCATTTTAGCTGACATGGCAACATCCTGTGGCAGTCTGGAGTTTGTAGTTTAGTCAGGCCCAAGAGCTCCCTGGCTGAGAGTTCTAAATGTCCTTTCCGAAACTGCATCTCCCAGGATTCCATAGGATGTTGCCATGGCAGTTAAAGTGGAATGAAATTACTGTGGCCATTTCCACACTAGATTGTTATAGCACTATTTTTCCACTTTCAACATCCTATGGAATCCTGGGGTTTGCAGGCATGGGAGGGGCCAGTGGGCCCCACCCTAAACTGCAAACCCCAGGATTCCATAGGATGTTGAAAGTGGAATAATAGCACTATAACAATCTAGTGCGGAAATGGCTTATGCCAGTGTAGTGTAATAAGGCTCTTAGTTAGCATTCACTGTTAAAGAACTGTATTCCACATCACTGAACTACAGCAGAAGATTGTTAGGTGTCCTTCACTAACATCAAGATTCTATAGAAAGTATCCATGACAGCTAAAGTGGTATCAAATGGCAAAGGCCATTTTCACACTACACTGTTATGGTGCTATTGTTCCACTTTCAACATCCTATGGAATCCTGAGGTTTGCAGCTTAGGGAGAGGCCTTTAGAATTCTCAGCCAGGGAGCTCCTTTGGCTTCTATAAACTACAAAGCCCAGAATTCCACAGGACGTTGAAAGTGGAATAATAGCACTATAAAAGTGTAGGGCAGAAGTTGCCTAAGACTGCAGAGTGTAGATACGCTCTTGCTTGGGTTTCAATAATTTTTTTTTGTTAGATGTCTGAAGACAAATCTATGTTGGAGTAGAGTGGTGGAAGAAAATGAAAATGAGTGCTGCAGTTCTAGCAGAAGGAAAATTATCTTCTGCCTTTGCAGCATGCCCACTAGTACCTATAGGAATGAAAACAGGAGAATAAGTTACTCCATGCAGTATTGATGCACAGATAAATCTTCAAAAGGCACCTTTGGCATGCAAGCAATAGGAATAAGATGCAGAAGCTAAAAGAAGATTATCCCTCAAATGGATGTGTTCAGAAAGCAGGCATGTTTTGCTTGAAACAGTTCTATAATATTGGTGCCAAATTTTCCAGTGGCAGCAAAATTAGGCTTAGCTAAAACACATTTTTAAAAAGCGGGGGAGGGCGGGGGGGGGAATTGAAGGATATTATTCTAAATATTTAGGGCAATGGTAGGAGAGTAAGGAGAGCCTTTTCTTTGTTCAGTTATACTTGGTAACTTTTCTGCCTTAACAGAAACTGCACCATTAAATGAATAGCTTGAAGTTAGCAGTATGTTTGCAACATCTGTCAGCCGTTTTCCACTGGGATTTAAAACAGCAGCATGGTGTGCATTTGCTCATTATGCAGCTGGAAGTGAGTTAGGGTGCTTAGATGCTGCATTATTTATTATGACCATGGGAGAAAATGGCATTTTTTTTCATTGACTTCCAAATAATTTGGGGGGTCTTTGTTTGTAGATTATTAGGGACATCAGACTGGAATCCAGAGATAAGGCATAGGCCTTTTAAATCCTGTGAGGCTTCCCATCCTCCCCATAGGCCTATCATCTTCCCTTCTCCCCAGCTGCTTGTGCAGCTCATACTGGACTGCTACTTAGTAGAGGCAGATAGGAATGGTAGCCGGGAACAGGATGGTGGGGGAGGGGCAGATTTGGGTGAGAAATTTAAAATCATCTTCCTCATCACTTTGTGAGTTATCTAAATTATAACTTATAAGAACTCCATACATTACAGATCAGCACTTGTGGGTTGTTTAAAAAAAACACTCAATATATTCACCTTCTAAAATGTATTATATTTCAATGGGATGATAGCTTTTAGAAGCAACTCCTTGCTGCAAACCTCAGCTTCCAAATCAGCTTGGTTTCCTTTCTGTCTTGCTGCTAATAGGCTCCTCACCTTCCCTTGGACTTGCAGCTTTGCTTGGGTGGGCTGCAGCTTGAAATAAGAATTCACTTGCAAAGTTTGTCAGGCAGGCAGAGGAGCACAGAGACATGCAGCTGATCCGGCTGGAAGCAGTTTCTCAGCCCCTGCGCTCTCTCCTTTTCCTCTAGTGGCAGAGTCAGACAAGAAAGAGGCAGGTGCTCTTGACAGGCAGAAGAGACTATATGAATGACAGCTAGGGCAGACGATGTGCCAACCCAAGCCACCCATCAGAACCCAGGGAACACAAAGGCCATATACTTTGGTAGGAAGCTTTGTGAAATTCAGATCAAAACAGCAAGAGAATTGTTGGGAACTGACAGAGGAACTGGCAAAAATTTTTCCCTTTTAAAGTCTTTAGGTAGTTTCAGGGACAAGAGAGGTTCTTCATGCATGGCTTTTGCCTTCGTTGAAAACACTCTTAAGCCTTTGCTGGTCTAAAGTAACTGTGGGGATTATGAAATAAGCCGCCAGGAGGCTACAATGTGTGATGGCCTGGCACAGGCAGTGTAAGGACTGCAGTGATCTGCCTCTTCCAAACTGATTAAGAGGAATTAGTGCTTCTTTATCATCAGTATGTTTGAAACAGTGTGCCTACTGAACAGTCTCACAAGAGTTAGTAGTTGGAGTGGCGGCAGTGGTGCTGTGGTGGTGAGGAAGATTTTGCAAGCATTCTACCATAATAGCCCATGAATTTCTGTGTAAACCAGCACAACCTGATTTGTATTCCAAGAGCTGCTGAAACAGAAATAGAGATGCAGATAAATAGGACTCCTTTTTGCATACAATTACATCGGTGTGAGACTCCATACAAAGGTTACCTGGGAATAAATTGGCTTGATTTTAATAACCAGACAGGCTTATCACACTGGTAGCTTTACTGGTTATATTAGTAACCAGATTAAACCATTGATCATAAAGCTAGTATCTAATATTTGCTGTCTTGGCCCTTTGGCTCTTCTGAATGTTATAGGCTGGTAGAATCAACTGCAAAGTGTTAATGTCATCTGTGTCATTTGGACACAGGTCTAAATGGGTATGCCTACATGGCTGTACGGTACATCCATTTTGGTTCAGCTAAAGTATAGCAAAATGGGACAAACTGTTCAGGATTCACACTTTTCACTGTTATTTTGTAGTTTCTGTGAATGTGTGTGAGTGTGTGCGGAGGAAAAACGAATTAAATAAGAAATAGCAGCCTTCCTTATACTTTAACCCATAGACTAGAAATACAGTTTGCATAGTGTCTCAGTACCTAGTGACATACATCTGAATATCCACATATAGAGACAGGGCTGCCATGCTGGGAGAAAAGTGAGATTATAAATTAATTAAACAAATAAGACAACAGTAATGTGTTGCAACCCTGGTTTTAGCAGGTATGAGAAAAGCCCGCTGCATTTTCAGTTACATCTGATAACTTGAGTCCAGCATTCAGTAGCCAGATGTATGCCATTCCATGGCAGCCTGAAGGCATGTTTTCTCAAGAGTCACATCTGCTAGCTGGAATACACTGTTCTGAGTTTTAAACACTGACTGAAAATGCATTTGTTTACAAAGGATTTCCTCTTTGATGAGAAACAATTTTTCTCACACACACACACACACACACACGCTGCTTTATTGCTGGAACGTTTTAAATTACTTGTGTTTCTAAATTGTCTTATATTTGTTTTTAGGAGGATTAATCTTTCCCTCCATCTCTTGTCAGTTATAGCCTTTCCACCTGTTTGTGTTGCTTTTGTATACCTTTTTTTGGCTTCTGGGGACAGTGTGTCCTACCTGTGTATATAGGGGCACACGTTTGCATTCCAGTGAAGGTACAAGCTGGCCATAGCTACTAAATAGATGAGATTCCGAAATGAGGACTTAGAAATATGTCTGATGGCTTCTCCCCACACCAGTTATTGAACTATTGGGAAGAAATGTTACGACTTGTAAGAAAATCATAGATGTTAGTGGAGAAGAGAGAGAGAAAGAAGTGAAAGTGTACAGATGTTGTTCAAAATGTTTTGAATAAGACGGTAGTGAATATTCACTTGTAAACAGAAATAGGTTTTAAAGGGGGCTGAAGTGTTCCTTAAGCCTTCCTCCATAGTTTAGAGATTTTATATATTCTTAGTCACTGAGAGATCATAAAATGAGGGTGATGGTGGTATCACGATTAGAAAACCTGGGACCTTTGATATGTTGCTGGACTATACTTTCCATTGTCATTGGCAATTCCTGGTGGAGCTTAGGACATGCCCTCCAACTGTCCTAATTTGGGAGGAACAGACCCAGTTAATCCTCTCTTGTCCTACTTCTGCAGCTGCGTTTAAAATTTCCCTGTTTCTTTCTCTTCCTCCCACTTTCCTCCTTTTCCTTAGCTTAATTCAATTGCTGTAAACTGAGCTCAAAGTGCAAAAGAAGTTTGCCCTCAGTTAATTCAGGAGGAAGAAAAGAGGAGGGGGGAATCTTGCCTTTCGCAGTAGGCGTATCAAAAACTCACCGCTGCAGCATCTTGTAGCTTGTCAGCTCTTGCTCATTAATATCTTTTGCCATCTCAATCACATTCTGATTTTGCTTGGCTCATGTGTCCCAGTTTTCATTTGTGGAATTGGAAGGTATGTTACAGGAGTTGTGGTCGCACATTTGGAAGGCCATAGGCTGTGGAGAACTCCCAGTGAGAAGGATTATCCCCAGGTAAAGGCATCTCAGGCTATGGCTATTAGCCATTTCTTGCTCAGGGTTAAGAAAAGAGGCTCTAAACAACACTCACTACATACTTATAACTAGTATACCAAAGTTCTGGCATAACTAGCAGGGCAAGACTAGGGAGGAAAGCAAAACCATCTTCTATTATTCCCCATCAATATTTTCCTATCTCAGCATACAAAACTTATAAGAAAAGCCTATCCTAATTTTCATCAGCTTCAGACCATGTTAAGATGGTTGTGTGTGTCATAGCTTGGAAACTAGAGATGTAAATCATAATATATTTCATTTTTACATGCCAAAATGAATTGTTTCAAGTTTTCTACTTGCTGGATGAGACCATAAGAGGTTTCAAACTTTTTTTTTTTAATCTCTGGACTTTATTGTAAAAAAAAAGATCATTTGTTTGAAAAGTTCATTTTTTTCTACTCAAAACCATGTTCCAAATTTTTTTTTTTTTTTGCAAAGGAAATCTTCACAATGAAAAAAAAAAAAAGTCTTGTGATGACTGGTCATTTTATCAACAGAATGTTTCAATATATGAAGTAGCCCTTTCTTTGCAAAGAGCAGAAAATTATCAAGTAATCTTTACATCCTATTGGAAACATATATAGAGATATATACTGCTAACCTATGTTCCAGATGATTTACAGCAGCATGCTGCAATTCAGTCCAGTCCCAGAGCACATCAGTGGGTCCATATCATTGGCTGAGTAATAGGATGGATCAGCTGGAAGTCATTATGACTTAGGATTTTCTTCTGCTGCCATGCACTGAAGTAGTTGTGAAAGTGATATTTATTTAATTCACAAGTGTTTCTTCTCTTGACTGCTTACATTTTGGAAACACTTCCTTCTCCATGTGAATTCTATCTCACAAATCCCCATGTCCCCTTTTAATCTTCTTTCGCCATAGGACATATTTTCTGCAATTCATATATATTTGCAAACCAGATTTCCCAAATGGTGCCTTTTCTGATATTAACCCATGCATGAGAGCCCCCTTTCCCCTACATAAAAACTTCCTCTCCATTTGCTCATCTTACCCTTGGACCATAAATTGTAAATTCATTTTAATAAAAGAAAAAATAATTATTTCTACATACCTTCTGGTAGCTGGAAAAAGCTCTTTAGAAAGTAATTTTTAAAAAGTGAAATGTCAGTCCTTTCAGAGGAATTATTGTGAAGTGAAGGTGTTCTGTTACCATTCCCATCCCCAAGGATCATAGGCTACAGTCCTGAACTCACTGATCTAGGAATGAATCCCATTGATTTCAAGGGGGCTTACTACCAAGTAGACATGTACAGGAATTTTCTGTGAGTCAGCAGACTAAAATTCATTTTCAGTCCCGTGCAATTGCCTAGTAACTGCAGTCTAAAGACCACGTGTCACAAGAAGGACATTTTTTGATGAATTTTGCCATCTGAATGATTTGTTTCACAGCAACCAATGAAACAGAAATAGGTCAGAGATAAAGAGATTAGTAGTGAAGATATCTTTCTCTTAAAGACAAGAGAATGTGGAGGAATATATTTTAAGGCAAACAACATTCCATATTATAACTGCCCCATTTTTTTTTCATTTCTTTCTCTTCCTCCACAGCCTAATCAGATATTTTCTTTCATGCATGACAACATCACAAGCATAAACTAAATACATAGTATGTGGAAAGGCATACTGGTCTGATTTTATTCTCTCCAGATTTTTGTTGCTGTTTTCATATTGCAATATTCTGGCTGTTGATATCGTAGCGAATGCAGATTGGAATAAATTATCTCATGACCAGTTGCTGTAAGGCAAAATGGGACTGTTTGCTATGCACTGATTTGATTTGCAGAAGGGGTTGCAGTCTGTTAAGCCCAAGTCTGCTACCCACCCAGTGACATTTAAAGTTCATCCCAACATATCCTATCCCTGTGGATGTGTGCATGTGATTTTGCAGAAATACATATTCTACTGATGATTCAACAACACTTTGTAGTTAATTTTTAAAAAAAAAAAAAATCTAATCAGAATCTAGTTTGTATGTCATTTTAAGTTTTTGTTTTGCAGCCTTGTTTCAGTGAACAGAAGAAGACTAGTAACCTCGAGGCCTATGTAAAATGGTTCAATAGGCTCTGCTATCTTGTAGCAACAGAAATTTGCATGGTAAGTCAAATGAGTGCAGCCATGTTATATCACCTGCCTGATTACATCTCTTTCAGATTAGGCATTGGAGGATTTATTTTTCAGATGAAGCAATGAAAATAAAATATTGAAGTAAATAACAAACCTCTGTGAAATGATAAAATAAGGCAATGAAAGAGTTACCTCATTGGCATAGAATTTGGGAAGAGTGTGACTCACCCACGTAGAAGTCACACACAGTGCAAGAAACAAAGTATGGTTGTTTGTGGGTGGCAAAAGGAGGCAGACATCTGTCTTGGGTTATGACTCTGTCACAGTCTTTATTTAACATTCATGGTCAGTCAATCCTCTCAAGATGGTAGCCAAGCAAATGGATGCTAAATCAGCTCCACAAACCAGGGGACATGTAAAGCAGGGTGGGTCAATCTGCCAACCAGGGCATCTTTCTTGGAGGGGTACCAGGCAAGAGGATTGTTGCCCCAAAATGTGGGTGACTCAGGGGTCAACCTATGATGTCAGTGCCTCCATGAACCAGTGGGGAATATTAGCTCAAGGAGGAGGTCTGTGAGAGGGGGATAACCTAACAGGATCTTTTACACCTGGGTATACCAGTGTTCGTGTAGGGAAAAACCAGCCAGAGATTCAGAAGTAAGCTTGTTGTTTTTTAATTGGGGGAATTAAAAGCAAGCACACACACATAAGATCCTAGCAGTCTCACACTCACACAAGGCTAACCGAAGGAAAAGGGAGGAAAGGTTTGGATAGTGAGAGTTCATGGTGATGTGTGTGATGTTTACCTATCCAGTGGTGAAGAGATGAGGTACTGTGGCTCAGTCCAAAGGTCCAAGGATAGTACCAGAATGGGAATTGAAGCAGCAGAGCGGCAATCAATATGCGAAAAGTACTACAGGTTGTCTGGCTTGAAGCCAAGGTTTAAATATTCTTTTTTTCACCCTAAGGGGGAAGGTGTTAATGGCTCTCTGGCAAAGCAGGCAATGAGATCTGGAGAGTGGACGGTGGGGTCCAGAATGAGTTAATGGCCCTAGCATAAGGAGGCAAAGGACTGATAGGAATTGTGATAGTTCCTTAATGGTGGGACAGGTGAGGGAACAAAAGGAGGGTTTCAATGGACAAAGGGAGAAGGTTGAAGACAATCAGTCATCCCATGGAAGCAGTTTCAGGTGCTATCGTTTTGAAAGGTTGAGTCATTGAGGGACATCTACCAGTTCATTATCCCCGGAGTTTCCCAGACTGTGACCTAGCTGTGCCCTGAGGTCTTGATCTGACCTAGTTTTGCAACGCACATGTGTAGCCAGTTCCTCTTTGCCAGCAAGCTTCCGGTCATAGCAGGATACAATTTATATTTCATGCCAGTTAAATATTTTCCCAATTAAACCATATCATGGAGTAGGGGTGTACAGTCTGATAACAGAATAACCTTCCAACTGAAGGGGGTAGAGGGTGCCAGTTGAGGGCCAGACCCTCATATAATAACTGTCACATAGCAAAGGTGACAGTTAATGGGGGGAGGCTATTCCCCATCCTGGGCCCAGTTCCAGTCATTCTCCATGCAGCCATCTCACGTGCTGTCTAGGTCTGCCCAGCCCCACATCTTCCATTCCTCAGAGTTCCACTCCAAGCCCTACCAGAGCAGCCTGGGAGGGAAATAAAAGTCTGATGGCTTTATTTCTACTGGGTAAGATGAGATCCTCTTGCATTGTTGGCTCAACCAGTTTAATGTCAAGCCACATGAGGCAATGTCAGCCAAAATCTTGTTCCTGAAATCTTGCAAGGCCAGGAGATTTTATGTTCTTATTCTCATCTTCCAGTGACTTGGAATGTGTTGTTTCCTCCTGACCTCACAACTTACCCTCCTTTCACTACAGCTTTCACACCATACTTCTTGAGGTAAAACTGAAATTAAACATTTGCTCTTCCCTTCAGCTGCCTATCCTTGCCTAGGCCCACTTAGTGGACCTAGTGCAACTAATACTGACTCCAAAACTTTTGTACAGGACAAAACTCCAGTGCAGCATTCAACTTAGCATTTATAGCTAGTTTCAAGAGAACTGTCTAACTCTTCTCTCCTCAACATAAAACCTGGCCAGAGTTGCAGAAATTGGCCTCAAGCCCAGGAAAAGTTACAGTAATTGTCATTTTATTGACAGCTAGTTGGACAGAGTGTCCCTGGAATTAATAGACTTTACATTACAGGTTTATGTGTCTGCATTGGATCATTGCTTGGAGAAGTTTTTAAAGGTATAATCAGTTTTGGTCACTCTCTCTAATGGAAATGTTGATTCTGCAACCTGCCAGCTGTGAGCCTCATTAATCGAATGGAATTCTGTAGCTGTTCTGAAATCGATCGATTGCAATACAGAATGGGTCATCTCCAGCATACAGCTCTGGCATTTCTTGTCATTTTTTATACCTGCCTTCCGTGACTATTATATTTGTTTATTTGTAGCCTGCCAAAAAGAAGCAAAGAGCACAAGTCATTGAGTTCTTCATTGATGTTGCTCGCGAGTGTTTTAACATAGGGAATTTTAATTCACTGATGGCAATCATATGTAAGTATTGGTGTCATTTATGTGATCATTGATAGATAAAGGGGTTTCTGTTTTGGAATCCCTTCCACCAAAAATATTCATCTTCTACTGCTTCTTTTCCTTCCAGCTGGTATGAACATGAGTCCAGTATCCAGATTAAAGAAGACCTGGTCAAAAGTGAAAACAGCCAAATTTTTTATTCTTGAGGTAAAATACTAGGAATTGTAAATTTGCTGCTAGCATTTCTAAGGGACCAAGTAGAAGAATGGGCTTTGCATATGTTGTCAAATTGTGGGTGTGGAAAGAAAGGCAAAAAGAGCCACAGACTTTTGGCTAAACTACATGGTTCATTGAATATATACAGCTAAATTTGATAGTTGTCCAATGGGTAGATTAACTGAAATCAATGGGACTTAAGCTAGTTGTGGCTGACGATCCCATTTACATCAGTGGATTTACTCTTACTAGGACTAGTAGTGGTTTTAGCTATACATATTTAATTTGGCATGCCAATTGGGTCTGTACATTTCTTTGGACCTACTCTGAGTAGGACTAATCTTGTATTTAAACTGTAGCATGCAATTTAAGAGTTTTTATTTACACTAAAGTAAGCATGTATGGTCCTGATCCGAAGCTTCTATACAATGACCAAGTTTATTGCCCGTTTTTCAGCCCCAACAAAATTAAAAATAAAATGTTATTTTAAATTAGTAAATATAACAACTTATTTTGATCTTTAAAAATAAAATAAGATTTATTTTAATTTTTAAATGAAATAAACATTATTTTAACTTTTTAGAACAGATTGCATTTTAAAAATCAGAAGGTTTAAACCCCCTGTACCACATCCAGTGTTCCAAATTGAATACTGAGTTTAAGTTATTAAAATTTAGTATTAAAAAGGGGTTCTAAACTGCCTTCTATGTGTGTATCATATTATTCCAATTTAAACACAGTTTTAAAGTATTTAAGACAAGGTCATGGCTTGTGCCCAGACTATTTGAAATATCGTGTCGTCCAATATGAGCCTGCCTGAGCTTTAAGATTGGGCAGGGGGAGGCTTTTCTCACCATCACAGATGTATTTGGTGAGGACACAGGAAAGAGCCTTCTCAGTGGCTGCTCCAAGGTTGTGGAAGTCCCACAGGAGGTCTGGTTGGCTTCCACTCTGTTTTTCTGCCAGCAAGCAAAGACTTTTTTTTATTTTGGCAGGCATTTGGTTGTTTATTTGTTGCAACAGATGGAGTTTTCAATGTGGGGGCGGTGTTTCTAGTTTATTGTGTTTTAAATCTGTTTTTGAAACTGTTTCTAAATTTTGTGTAGTTTAATTCTCTTTTAGTCTTAATGTTTTTTAAATTGTTGTTTATTTTAAATGGTTGCAAGCCTCCTTGAAGCCTTTGCCAGGAGAAAGGTGGGATAAAATAAAATAAGGAAGAATAATGCTTCTAGCTGTAGCAGGACTCAGTCCTGGAAGTATCCCAGCTGCTCTAAACCATTCTCACACCAGGAATAGAACCATAGTCTGCACGAAGAATCTGTCAAGTTCTGAGCAAGCAAAGTACCTCAGTTTCACTGGTACCTCAGAGCAGCAGCTCAGACTGTTACCTTTTAATCAAGCTATAAACTTTGTGAGGTAAAAGTGATCCTGACACTATTTGATCTGATAATGGGTTGGTGGGGTATTTTTTTTTTTTTCCTATCTCCAGCATCAAATGGACCCTACTGGTAATTTTTATAACTACAGAACTGCATTGCGGGGAGCTGCCCATCGATCCCTAACAGCACACAGCAACAGAGAAAAGGTACTTTTCTTATTGTGATAGTAATTGTGGACATTATGTTTGTTCTTTCTCTTCCAAAGAGCTCAAGGCAGAGTACTTTATTCTCTAGCCATTTTATCCTCTGTGAGGACCCTGTGAGGTAGGTTGGCCTGAAAGGTGATCACATGCCCAACGCCATCCATGACTGACCTAGAATTTAAACCTGGGTTTGGCCCGTTCTAGTTATAGTTACAGCTATGCTATGATTCTGCTTTAGTTGACATGGCCACATCCTAGGATTTGTATTGTTGGACTACAACCCTGAAAACCAGGGTTTGATTCTTTGTTCAGCCATGGAAACCCACTGGATGACCTTGGATATGTCAAGCATATGTCACACTCTCTCAGCTATTAAGCTCCTCCTTCTTATGCTGCTTGAGACTAACGTGGTTAACATGGGTGACAGACTAGCATCTGTCTGTTAGATATAGCTGTTCAAACCCATTGATTTGGGCCCTTTCCACATGGGGGTTAAAAAACGGTGTAGAGCGACCTCTGACAGGGGTCGTCTACACCGTAAAGTGGATTGGGGCAGACTACTTTTGCGTAGTTCCACACCCCAATCCACGCAGGAGCGACCGGAAGTGCCGGCAGCACGTGCTTTTTAAAACCACTTTTCATGAGGTTTTTAAAAAGCACGGGGCATGAAGCCCCATGCAGCCCTGTCACAGCACCCGGTGTAGATTTGCAGGCACGCACAGGTGCGCGCCTGCAGACCTGCCAGGGGGTGGGCTTCCGGCTGGCGAGCTTCTCCAGTTGGTGGAGAGCCTCCGCCAGCCGGGAGCTGCCATTTTGGACGTCGCGGGACGCCGACAAGTGTGGAGCAGCAAACACGCGCTGCTCCACGTGGCGACGGGCTTACCCGGTTGCAGGTAAGCTCCGTTTTAGCATGTTTTTGCCCGTTTCTTCCTCCACGTGTGGAAGGGGCCTTGGTCTTATTTCCTGTGCTGGGAACATGAAGCAAAAGAAGCTCTCTGTAAGAGCAAGGGCAACAGAACCTAAATGCTGTGGTGATGTTATTTTTCAAGGAGTATAGATTACTTTTTACTTTAACTGAATGTAATAATCTGATGATAGGTGTTCTCAAACTTACAGGCCATATTCAATATCCAGGTATTAATTTCATTAATATTTTTATGAATATTGGATAAAATTCAACAAGATGTGACCATAACTCCATTTATTCTGTACCCTACCTCGAGCCCTGGGGAGAAGTGGGTAATAAATATAAATATTATTATTATTATTATTATTATTATTATTATTATTATTATTAATATTATTATTATTACTCATTTAAAAGTGCGATATTATTTGCTCATGGTCTTCCGTGAAAGTTCTGTGGATGACCTTTTGAAGGACATTTACAATATAGGTGTTGGATATTTCTTGGTCTTCTAATCCCTTGAATAAAAACAAAGGAGTTAAATTTTCCATATGAATTTAATGAGCCATAACTGAATATTTTTCCCTCAAAAGTTAAAAATCCCAGTTTTTAGACACTGAGTTGCTGATTGTTTTAGGAGATACACACACACACACACAATCTGCCATTTGAAGGGAAGCACATTACTACATCATGAAATGGATTTTTTTTTTTCAAGGAAGTGAAAGAGATGAATATCTTCAGACCTTAACTGACTATCTGATTTGACTTGCAAATTCTCAGCACATTCAAGCAGCAACAGTGAGTGCTGCTCACGGTAGACTACAAGTTCAATGTGTCACACATTCCAATGGACTGTTATCAGGAAGTAACTGTGTAGAGAATTTAATTTAGAGCAGTGCAGAAGAAGAGAAGCTGAACTGGAAAGCTAAAAAGGATGCTCTGTCAATGCATATTGTAACCTTGACTCTTTGGAGTCCACATGGATGAACTGCTATACAGTTTTGTGTTGCCCTTGCTGTTATTCTTTACTTCATTCATTCATTACATCCTTTATTCCTTCAACTTCTATTTATTTTTCCAGACCAGCTAACAAAGTAGTAAGAAATGATAAAAATTAAAAATTTAAATTTAATTAAGAACAAAGCACCATTGACAGACTAAATCTGGATCCAACATTGTAGTTGCAATCTTCAGAAGTAACACTTACGAATTAAAGCTTGGCTTTCAAGAAGACTTACAAACACTGCCATTTGAGAAAAATGGAAACTGTTCTACCGAATCCACATGCCATCAAAGCAGAGAATTGGATCCAGACTAAGGCCATTTCTTTCCTATACTGTTATAGTGCTATTATTCCACTTTCAACATCCTGTGGAATTCTGAGGTTTGTAGTTTACTGAGGCCCAAGAGCTCTCTGGCTGAGAATTCTAAAGGCCCCTCTGGACACTGCAAACCCCAAAATTTCATAGGATGCTCAAAGTGGGATAATAGCACTATAACAGTGTAGTGCAAAAATGGCCCAAGAGTGCATTGTGAATTTAGAAGGTGACCAAGGGCCAGTTGAGCCAACAGCGAGACAGCCAAAGTTATGCTGAATGTGGTTTCCTCTTAGACCAATTACTTAGAAAATTACCTAGAACTACTCTGGATCTGTTCTAACTCTGTGCCAGCATAGTGGATGTGAATCTAAGCTGGAGACAGATTTGGAGCAGGGGATGAGGGTGCCAGTTCTCTGGTTTTGAGGGGCTTAGTTCCTGGAAAGACCTATGTACAGATCTCCAGCTCAGCTAGTAGAGCACGAGCTTGCTACAGTTTGCAAGTCTTCATTGATCTGTTGCTGTAGCTTGCCAGGACAGAGTGGGGGTATGGGGTATATGCATTTTCTCAGTTAGCTTCCTCCTTCCTTCCAGGGATCACCCTGTACTCTGCATCCACTTTCTGGCTTAGAATAGATTAAGTGTTCTTCATTCCATCTTCTTAAGTCAGCAAGAAGGAATAATCACCTTCTTTCACCTTGGTCTGGGAACAACCCTTTAACTAAGGCCATTTCCACACACTACCTCATCCTGTTGTCCTCCAGTAGCAATCCTGGCAGTGTCTTTGGCGGGAAGGGAGCACAACCAGAATGCACCTGACTGGCTTCCTGCCTCTTTCTTCCTCAGCACAGCTGGGCTCTTTCCCATACTGCCATGGGGCAGGAAGCACCTCCATCACACTTCTATCCCTTCAACATGGCCAGGATGGATGAGAGTGTTGCAGAATCAGGGACGTTGACATAGAAACTCTGTCAGTGATTTCCTCATTGATCATGCTGACTGGTGATGGGAGAAGGGCAGGATTGCAGGAATGTCATGCAGAAGTGTTGTCACGGTCCCGCTCCTCTCATGTCCCCGTGCCAGCATGCAGTCATCATGTGGAAAGGGCCTAAGATTTCTCTCTTAATTTCGGACAGAAAAACGTGTTCTCACTCTCTGAGCAACTGTGCTTGGTCATTAACTCTTAATAACATCACCAAGCATGTTGCTAATGCTCAGGTTTGGCCTAGAAATTTCAGGACCTGAGGTAATCCTGAGCTGGCAGCCCTAGTCTCAATGGATGGATGGGCTGATGAGAGAAGAAGTCTATCAGCAGTGTGGAGTGGCCTTCTCTAATATGGTGTCCTCTATTTGGGCTACTATTCCCATAGTTCCCCAACTAACATTGTTACCCCAAAAGGTAGGTGCCACAAGGGCCACCCTACAATGCCAAATACCTCCTTGAAAAAGTGGGGAATTAATTAGCTCAAAATCAGGAGGCTGCGAGAGGGGGGCAACTTAGCGAGACCTTTCCGTCCAGTGTTTACGGGCACACGCAGGAAAAGAACCAGCCAGAGATTCAGAAGTAAGCTAAAAATGTGTTTTATTGAGGGGAATTCACTCATGCATGCACACAAGATACACACAATTGCATGTTCACACAAGAGCTAACTGATAGACAAAGAGAGGAAAAATTATAGAGGCTGAGGGGTTTGGAGGATTTAGAATTACCAGTCCAGAAAAGTAGTGAAGAGCAGAAATGTATTTTGGCTTAGGTAGGACCTAAGGACAGTTCTCATTCAAGAACCATACTGACAGAGTGACGGGTAGACCTTCAAGAGACTGCACTGGGCATCCTGAAATCAGGGGTATTTGTACCCCGAAAATGGCTTGTGGCTGTGAAGGTTCCAGATACAAGACAAAGGGAATCTGTTGTGGACAATGAGTCTTTTGCCTGTTGATGGGCTTAGTGCTTTGATTGACAAAGACATGATGGGTATTGTAATAGCTGTCTATTGTGGGTGCTGTGAGGACAGAGGAAAGAATCCAGGTGTACAAGGGATGGATATCTGTCCATCAGTGTCCTGGTGGGCTCCTCACAGTTGGATTCCCTGGAAAATTCCAGCTTCTATTTAAGCCTATTATCCACAGGAATGGTGTGTATTTGCCTGACAAATGACTCAGTCTTACCTGGAGGAACTTTGGAGTTGACCTATGCTGCTCACATTTACAGTCAAATTTTTCCCCTCAATCAGTTTGACCTCCCTGTCATCTCTTAGGCTTGAATTTGATATCAGAGCCAATAAAATGTGTTGCCAATTAGGTATGGTGCCCATCCAAACGATACTGATATTGGGGACCCTCAAAGTGGGGCCTTACAACATACCCTAAGATAGTGACCTCAACTTGCTGCAGAAAGGTCACAAGCCAACACACACAACCTTTGAAAAAGAATCACTGTTTTGATATTTATTTTATTATCTCTGGTTCACTTTTGCTTCTAGAAAATGGAAGCCAAAAGTTTATGTCTATAAAATGCAATATGAACACAAATCTTGACACAAATACCACCAAGAGGGGGAAAAGAGCAGCAAAGTTGCCTTCCAGCAGAGGCGCTGGTGGCTTGGATGTGGGGCAATGAATCTGCTCTGGGCTTTAGTCTGAGCCTTAAGGAGTTGTCCAGCATATTGTATCCACTTTGTAAAGAGAGTTCAGTGCCTTGGATAGCACATTCACAACTCTACTGACCTTAGAGACAAGCCGCTGTCTTTCAAGTGATAGGAGTTCAGACTGATCGCTTTTCAAGAGAGAGTCCATAGCTGTAGAAAACAAAAACATTTTGTACATGCTAGAAATCACTTGAAGGCTTCTTCCTGAAAGTAGCTGGGGATGACTTTTTTCCCCCACCAGTTTCCACTTTTTCTATGATTTCCATTTTGGTGGCCAGACTTATAGTTTGATACTTTTTTAACATGGGTGGGAAACTGATGAGACAAGCTTATCCGCAGTCTCCTTTTCTCTGTTTGGCCATTTATGCATGCCCAGTAAAGGATTCTGGAGACATCTTGCCTATTGGATGGAGGTACACACACAGCTGCAGTGGAATCAGCTAGAATGGAATCCTGCTTTTTTTTCCCACTTCAACCTTTGTTTTTTGCATTGTTTGCTCTGTGCAGCTTGGCAGTGAAAGTGTGTGTTTCTTCAGGCCTCCTTCACCATCCTTCCAATGCCTGTACTTCCAACTAGACAAAAAATGAAGAGGAACAGAGAGGTTTAAAAAAAAAACTCTGGAAAAAGAAGCTTCTCTGCTGGAAGCTTTGGTAACTGAGGTATACCTGGAAGTGAAATTTTCTGCTAGCTGAAGTTTCTGAAGATTCTCCAAGGACAACCTCATGTAAATCACATTGCCATATGCAATTCCTGATATTACAATTGGTCTTGTCCTTGATGTCCAGAAAATCACATGTAATTTATAGAATCATAGAGTTGGAAGAGACCACAGGGGCCATCCAGTCCAACCTCCTGCTATGCAGAAACACCCATTAAAGCATTCGCGACAGATGGCCATCCAGCCTCTGCTAAAAACCTCCAAAGAAAGAGACTCCACCACACTCCAAGGCAGCATATTCCATTGTCAGATAGCTCTGACAGTCAAGAGGTTCTTCCTGAGGTTCAGGTAGAATCTCCGTTCCTGCAGATTGAATCTATTGCTCCTTGTCCTAGTCTCTGGAGCAGCAGAAAACAAGCCTGCTCCCTCCTCAACTTGACATCCCTTCAAATATTTAAACATGGCTATCATGTCCCCTCTGAAAACATACTAGATGCCAGGTACAACCTGACAGAGGATCAAAATGATCACTGAAACAGCCTGACATGTTCACTTGTGCTAGTGCACATATTTCAGTGAATCCCTCCATATGTGACCAGCTTTTATGTCAGGGTTTCCATGTGAATCATTGTAAGCCATGCTGCAATATAGAATCACCAGTAATTATAACTTTTTGATAGCTCTGTAACATCTGGCACCACATTAACTTCCTTTTCTGAAGTTAAGATTGCATTCATAATAGGAAATGATAAATAGAGGCTAAGCAGCTACATCATCCATTTATCATACATTTGCTTTCTGCTGTGTCCTGAATGCTTTAGCTTCAAAAAGGGCACATTCCCTCCTGGGACTTGTTTTTTTCTCTCTTCTTTTTTTGGGTACTCAGCAGACTGCTCAGCACGCAGGTGCCATAAATAACTTGAGGACATTTCCTGCCAAACCAAAAGGACTACTCTTTCTTTTTCTTTCCCCTTTTTTTGGTTACTCTTTCCCAAGCTTTCCTTTCCTCCAGGCTATAGTACCTTGGTGTGCATTTGACAAGTTACAGTTCAGTTAATTTACAAAAAAACCTGTGGTATCCTTAAAAGTTATGCCCCCCTAACATTATTCATTCTCACTTTAATAGAAAATATAGCTCCTGTAGAAGAGTCAGAATGTGCTCTCCAGGTGAGCTTAAATCTTCACAAGCGAGCTCAGTACAGAGTTTTATGACTGAAGAAGAGCTTGCTGTAAATGGCTCTTGTGACTTACAATGTAGATGAAGCCATAGTGAACACATTGCTCTTGCTTCTGGGCACAGCTTGTTAACATTACTTACCTACCTGTCTTCTTCCCCTACTAACCTTTTGTACTGTCCTGTGCTTTAAAAACATCTAAGGAAAAATAGTTCACAGAGAGAAATACGATAGAGTCAAGTGTGAGGACAGTGACATGAATCTTCATTATATAGGCTATTTGTATATTCATTGTGCTATTAATTATATGCATGAAATAGCTGGAAAATTGGGGAATTCTATTCTTTTATTTATTTGGAAAAGCATTTGTAGCAGATAGAGAGGCTCGGTTGGTAAGAACATGTGAGAGGGTCTACCTGGTGGATGTTTCCAGGCTGGAAAATTCTCACCCATGGAGGCTTGCTGGGCTCCTTGTCTTTGATTTCCTTCCAATGGGAGGCATTTGACTGTTAATCAGTTGTTGCAGAAGGATCTTTTATATGGGCATTGCTGTATTTTTATATGCATTGTTAGGTCTTAAGTGCTTTGAAACAGTTTCAGACTAGTGTTGTTTTTTAATAGGATATAGTTGTTTCTTTTTCTTTTAAATTTCTTATAAATTTTCTTTTTTTAAAAACTATTATAAACACTGCTTATCATCGTTAGCTGGCATCTTCTTGAGCAATTACAAATACATAGTTAGAATTGTGCATCTGTAACTGGTGTTCAAGAACATGGCACTATTGCCACAATCACAAATGGTCCCCCAGCCAGCCTTAACAGCCAGCAGCTGTGCCAAGTGACAGAGGTCTGTTCTGCTGGCAATCATGGCACAGTTGGATGTTATTTCAAGCCCCTTCTCTCCAGCAAGCTGCAATGGGACAAGGACCCACAGCACCCCTTTTTAAATCATCTTATATAGACTAAGGCCCTTTTCGCACGTTACCCGTTTGCACGGTCTCGCACGAGAAGCCTCATCCGGAACGCTGCCGCTTCCCCGCTCCTTCATTCCGCAGGTCGCTACCTGGTAGCGCGACCGTCGTGCTCGCGCCCCGCCCCTTCCTTTTGCAGCACAGCCTGGGAGCTGTAGGCTGCGCTGGGAGGAAGTGCAACTGGGACGGCTTGTTCGGCGCACCGCACACAGGTAAGTGTGCAAGGGCCCCACGAGCATTGCGCGTCCATGCAGTGTTTTCAGCTTAAAGCCGAAAATAATAAAATGCACGATTGTCCTGCTTTAGGCTCGTGAGCGTCGCGTGAGTGGGAGTGTGTCATACAGACCGACGCTCCCATTTATGCGATGCTCAAGGGGCCCTCGCGCAAAAAAAAACTGCATGCAAAAAGGGCCTAAATCAGTTTGGCTTCATTCAACCGTCAAAGTCATTTGATTGCAAATCAGTTTAAGATTAGCACTCTCCCCCCTCCCATGAGCTGTAATTCCCCTTTCACAAGCCAGAACTTCATGGTTAGGCATTTTCCCCAATTCAGTAGCGAATCCTTCCATTGGCTCGACTTGAATTTGTCTCTCCATATAATTTTCAACTTCCTTCATTTCCATTTTGCTAACTTCTGTGTCTCCCACTTGTCTTATATCTCCCCACGGTTCTTCCTTGATCTTGGTGGCCTCATTCCTCAGGGCCACTCTCATATTCCTCTTCAAGTGTAAGAGTTCTGCACATAGTTGTTCCATCATCCATTGTAAAAAGTCTTGAGAGATTTCCTGGGAAGGTTCCATCTTTCATTTGGTCCAGCAATTTCAGAGTTAACAATTCACTTCTATTTTATCTAGTTGAAAGCCACCAGCAAGACTGTCCTATCAACATCAAATAGACAACATCTGTACTGTAATTTCTCCTTATTAAAATCTAATTCAGTCTTACACGTAAGACAAAATTCAATCTATTCACAGGATATACGCATTTAGATCCATTATTCTGTTTTAAAGACATCAGCCCCCAAGACATCAGTCCTGAACACAACTACTCAGCTCTTGATTGCAGAAAGAAGGTGTCTGGAGAGGCTCTGTTCAGTTTTAATCAGAAGAATTCTTCACTTTTATAACTCTAAAGGTTTATTGAAAAGTTTTGTTTAGAAAAGCAGGTTGCTGGTATAGGGCTTTCAGATCCTCAGATCCAAATAGCTGCATTTCATGGAAAGGCCAAAAGTTGTCACTCTCTCAGTCCTTCCCACTCATAACACATTTACTCAAAAGTAAACACAACTAATGGGAAGTCCAGGCCCTAGTGGATGTTCCTCTGCTCTCCCTGGTTAATGAAAGGGGTGTTTCTCTAGCCAGAGTAGGTTCTACTTCCAGCAGACTAGTGGATAGAAGCTTCTGGCTGCAGCTCTGCAGCAAGGAGAGCTTTCATGGCAAAAATACTTGCCAGAAGGATCTCAGCCATTATTATTATATCTTGCCTTATTTCCTGACCAGGATTCACGATGGCTCACAAAAAGAAAAACAGATACAGCTAAAAATTTCAAATCATACAAAAGTTAAAATATATTTAACCTATCACTAGAATTAAAAGCAATATTAAAAGCATGACCATTAAAAAGAACAGCAAATATACATAGTACACCACATTGTGAAAGGTCCCTTCCCCCCTCAGCAATCAGCTCTCAAAGGCCTGCTGAAATCAAAAAAGTCTTCATGTGCTTTTGGAATGATAGCAAGGAAGGCACTAATATAACTGCCTAGGAAGGAGTTCCAGAGCTTGGGAGTACCGACCAGAAAAGCGCTCACCCATGTTCCTACCAGATATTTCTGTAAGGGTGGTGGTACAGAGATAAGTGCCTCTCCAGAAGATCTCAGAACATGGGCAACCTCATATGTGGAAATATGGACTGCAGTCCAACTTCCCCTCAGCAGTGTACAAATCCACAAGTGGAGATAACGTTTGTGAGTGCCTGCAGCTCCCACGCAGAATAGTAACATCATGCAACATGTTAATGACTAGATGCTATTGACCAACACATAATACATGCTGCACAACTGTAATGCAAAATATAGGAGGCACAACCAGAATGCAAAGTGTAGGACTCATTACCCCAAAACACAACCTAGGATGCACAACCACAGTGCAGATTACAGGATGCACAGATGCTGTACACAACCACAACTGCTAATGTGCACTGCGCAGCTTGTGATGACAAGGTACAGATGAACAGGTTGTCTGTGCAACTCAGCTTCCCGTGCTATCAACAGAATACATTCATTGTGCAACGGTGACCTTTTGGCCCTGAATATGTAGCATGACTTATACATGCACGTGACCCTGACAGAGTTCTGGCCATGGTCTGTCAAATAGCCAGCACCTAAGCCATGTAGGACTTTATAGGTCATAACTCACACTTTTAATTGTGCCTGAATTCCTGTCCTCTGATCTGCCTTTCAACTGAACAAGAGTGTCTTTATCTGGTCAATGTCTTCAAAGTTTCAATTTCTTGGCCCCATCCAGTCCATTACTGATGACAGGCACTGGTTTAGAACCAAGGCAGCTTCCTTGGGCTGATATGGAAATGAGTAATTTTGCTCAGTGTCATCCACATACTGATGGCCCCAGACTCCAAAACTCTAGACAACCACTCTCAGCAGTTTCATGTATATGTTAAATAGCATTGAGACAAAAACTAAACCAAAACCAAACCAAAGGGTCAAACAGGAGTTCCCAAGAACACCACCTTCTGTGTTTTCCCCTCCATGAAGGAATGGAGCCACCATAAAATAGTAGTTGCAAGTCTCATATTATTGAGGAGGCCTAGAAGAATACCATGGCTGATGATGTCAAAAGTCAGTGACAGGTCCAGCAGAACCAGGAACAGACTCTTACATCCAGTTCCCAGCACAGGTCATTCACCAAAGTGCCATGGCTGAAATTAGATTGCACCAGAACTTGATAAACTGTTTCATCCAGAAACCTCTGGAGTTAGATGGCCAGTACATGCTCTGGTACCTTGCCCAAAAATGAAATGTTGGGAACTGACCAATAGTTGTCTAGTACAGTAGTATCCAGGAAAGACTTTTTTTTCAGCAGTGGTCTTAACAACTGCCTCCTTTAGGCATGCTAGAACTTCGCTTTGTTTTTGTGAGACACAGACCACTCCTTCTACCTATACGTGGAATTCTATAGCCAGCCCAGCCAGTTGTTCTTTTAAAAAAAAAAGTCAGATTCGGCCGTTTAGAGATCCCTTTCCTGCTTATGTTGGGATTTTTGTTTATTGACACATGGGGCCTGGTTAGTCCAAATTCCTTGTGTGGTTTGGGGTGTGAAGCAGTTTGAAGTCTCAAAAAAAGAAGCCCCAAATTAACATGATTTAAGAGATGATCTCTCTGTGTTAGGTGCTTTGCCATGTTAAATCACAAGTACTCATTTTCTGTTATGTTTGCTTGTTTGGGTGTAATTGTTAAAATTTTGTAGCATTCCACAAGCTCTTTGTATTTTGGGGCTGTTTCCTATCCATCTGTTTATTGGTGAAAGTAAATCTGTTTATTTGTAGAAATGTCCCTGATGATTAAACAATTTTATCTTTGCATAAAAATTGATGCTGCTAAAATATTAATGAAATATAGTGTAACCTTGGAACACATTTAATCTCCCTGGAATTAGCTTGTCAGTGTACAGTATACAGGGAAAATTTGTTCAGTGTTGCAGTTATTTTATGGACTGTTAAAGTTATCCTTTATACCCTGTCTCCTCGAGGCCTAACTAGCATTAGTTTTTCTTCATTACAGTATTGTACTTTGAAAAGTTAATCTTTCCTTTCTTCTTGTGAATGAGCTGTTCTTTCAGGCATAAAAAACCAGAAGTGCAAAAATAATAGTTATGTCATTCTCTTCACAGATTGTGATCCCATTCTTCAGCCTGCTGATCAAAGACATTTACTTTCTGAATGAGGGATGTGCTAACCGCCTTCCAAATGGACATGTTAACTTTGAAGTAAGCACAGAAAAATTGTTGTTATCAAGCACAGAGCAGAAAGGTTCTTTCAGCACTTTCTGCTTATGTTTCAGTGTGATATAATAAAGACCGCAACTCTACAGAAAATGGTTGTTTACCAGGATTTCCTCAAAACTCAAATGCTAGCAGCTCTTCTTCATTTCAACTATTGATTAATTAGTTGATATGAAGATCTGCTAGTGTCTGATAAATTATTTTCTGTTCCAAAGGCCTTTCTAAAGGATCATATGCCAAGTGCCCCATCTACCAGTGACAGCTGGTGGGTTCCATGTCAGTGGGATAGTGAATTTGCTCTGGACCTTAATAGATCTATAAGAATGGTACCCCCACCAAAAAAAGTAGGTCCAGAACTTTGGATAGCTCCTTTAAAGTTTACACTAAAACCCAGAGTGGATTCACAGTCCCATTGACAGGGAGATCCACCTTGTTGACCTTTTCCCACAGATCCTTCTTACTGGAGCCCCTCAGACCATTTGAAAAACCTTCAAATGTGGCTTGGGAGATCAGGGTATTCTCTAGAAAAAGACTTGATGTAGGGGATTCAAGGGGATGAAGTCTGAAACATGTCCTCATATGTGGAGTGGCTCATGCACAGGATTGAATGGATCTACAGCATTCGCAGCAGCAGGACAGCTATTACCACTACTTTCTTAGTCACCTGCTTTGGAAGAACCTGACTTACTCAGGAAGTAGCAGGGGTAGCTGGTAGCTTTCATGTCAGCCAGGCAGGCACTTTGCTCTGAACTCTGAAGGAGCTCTCCAAAATACTGACTTTGTTTGGAGGACAGGATCCGTACCTTGTACCTCCTTTAAAACCTGGAGCTGATTCATCACTGACATGGAAGTCATGCTGCAGCCACCATAGGGCAATGGAGAGCAGGGATGGGTCAAAAATTTGATTGGTTTGGATTTCAATACAAATTTCCTCATCTGCATCTCCTGAATGTAAAACCAAAAAACAACTATTGAAATCCATACATTTCTGCACAGCAGTTAATATTTTTGTTAAACATATAACAAATGCCTACAACTGAAACAGTGCACATAAAGTATACATATCTTTGGGAGAAACTAGACAAAGTGCAGGCCATAGGAAGCTTTTCTTGTATGACTTCTAGTCTTGAAAAAAGCTCCTTCTTAGCCCTAAAGCAATTTGGGGAATGAGAGCAGGGCAAAAACTGGCCTTACATTGCCTAAAGAGCATTGGGGTTTTTTAAGTTAAAATGGGGTGAGAATGGGTGTTGCTGGTCCTTCAAAGTCCTGGAGGCCCTGGAGTCTCTGGAACTTGCCAGCATATGTTTAGGGGGAATATTTAGGGGTCAGGGGATGCAGAAGTAAAATGGAGCTCATATTAAAACAAAGGAGAGGATCCAAGTGGAACTATGTAGTAAGGCTGTAGGAACCTCTGTATTTTTCTCCCTTCTCCTCAGAGAAGGTGAAGAATGTTGTGAGGTGTTTAATGGCAGTAGCAGCTCTGACGAAAGGTTAGGATGGAGCTCTTTAGCTGCTGTGGCAATTTCTAGAGCTGGCAGTTGCTACAACTAGCCTTGGTTTCTGTACACACAGGATTGATTCACAGGCTCCTTTGCAAATTGGCATTGAGGAGGAAGAATATGTTTGAATGACTTACTTGAGAATAAGGGCATTGGCTTCACAAGTGGCTATATGATGTTGTGTGTGTGTGTGTATAAAATAGATTTTATAATTTATAAAATGTAATTTATAAAATTTAAAAATTTAAAAAATTATAAAAATATTTTATGGTTTTTAAAATGAGTGGTCAGCTGTAGAATGCTGTAGAATGTGTTAGCCTCCCAGGAGAACTGGGAGGACCATGTCCCACCATCATACCTGCCTCCAAATTCTCATTAAGTGGCATAGAGGAAATTTTCACTAGGTTTTTAGCAAGAGGAAGTGAGTAGAAGTCACTTCCTGTTTCACAAAAACATGTTTCAAAAATGTTCTTTGACCCTGGGAGCCCTAGTGCCCCCCCCCAAAAGTGGCAGAAATGCCCTCCATGTCTCTGAGTGTGCCTTTTAGAGCATTTAGGGGGATTTTTTTTTTTTAAATTATCTTTAAGGCCATAAAAATGACCCTCAGAGGTTTCATACAGTCCATGGGCTGCACCTTGCCCATCTGATTCAAAAGAGGCAAACATTTAAAGGGTAAAATTTCTGGTCCATATTCACTAACAAGGATGTGTTTTACATTCAAAATGGTGTTCCAACAGTCAACTTCCTCTGTTTAATAATATCAGAAATATATGTTGGCCTTTCTTTATTCTTTGCCACATGATAGTTCACAAACATCTATAACTAAAGACATTTTTAGACTGTTTAAATATGCCTTTGTTTTGGCTTTTATTATGACTACTTCTGAAGTAAACTTAGTCTGCCAATTTATTTCTTTAAGTCTCAAAGGTGTTATAAGATCCCTTTGCATTCTGATTATTAAGGACTAATTTTTTTAAAAAAGAGCAACTTCCATTCTTCCGTTAAACTGTATTTGACATTCAGATTATTTCAAGCCTGTCAAAGATAATATCCAGCAATTTCTCTCCTTTCTCTCCCCTACTTCATAGTTTCCAACAACCAAAAAGGGGGGGGGACACTTTCTTCTATCAAAGGTTAACATACGTAGCATAATATATCAATATTACATCCTATTATGTGTTACATTTATGTGATAAATGAGATGGCGTTTTCTAATCTTCATACTAAAAGCTACTAGCTGACATAATTACATAGTATTAGTCTTGGTATTAGTGCTTTTTTTTCTTTTCTTTTTCTTTAATTTCTAATTCTTATGCTGTATGCGTTCTTCATACTGTTTTTCTTTTTTATGTGTTTGTAGAATTTTAGTGTTTCTGAAACTTATCAATAAAAATACTGTAAAAAATTAATGACTGTTTAAATAGGACTACTATCATTACCTTCTATTGGCATTTGTGTTTCTTTTATCTCAATGCATGTTTTTTAATGTTTATCTTTCTATGAGTTTCAAGATGTATATTTGCCGAAGGAGATTTTGAAAACAGTAGAGGTTATTAGTATTATAGTTGTTGCAGCAAAATTAAGATGGGTAATTATAAGGAAGATAGAGTATGAGGTACAGATTGCAAGTGCCATAAAGACACAAGACAAAGGCCATTTCTGCACTAGACTGTTACAGTGCTATTTATTCCGCTTTCAACATCCTGTGGAATCCTGGGGTCTGCAGTTTAGGGAGGAGCCTCAAAGGAATAATGGAATAATAGCACTATAACAGTCTAGTGCAGAAATGGCCTAAGTGTGATGGTTGACAGACCAAGCCTTGATGCAGACTTTGTAAGATTGTAAGTTTGTGTTACTTGACTGGCTATGTAGTTTTCCTCTCAATATAATAATGAAATACTAAATAAGAAGCAGGAGCATCAGAATCTAGCAATCCCCTCAGTGCTGCCGTCCCACGTACCTGCAAAACTAGACCCAGAAACTTGGAGAATCCATTAGAGTCAGATTTTGGGAGGCACAGAGTGCTGTGGGGATTGGGGGTAAGAGAATAATATTCTGCTGCAGCCACTATTGTAATGTAGGGTTTAGTTCTATGTATATCATGTCTGAGAGCAAGCATGGTCTACTGATTTGAGTGTTGGATGACAGCCCCTGGAGATGAGGCTTCTGTTCTGCACTCTGCCATGGAAATTCACTGGGTGACCTTGCGCACGTCACACACTTTCAGTCCCAGAAAACTTTTATAGGTTCACTTTGGGGTCACCATAAATTGGAAAGAACCTGAAAGCAAACAACAAGCAACAACAACAACAAGATGCAGTGTGTTATGTTAACTGGAAATATGAACAATAAAAAGATTGTAATAAATAGCACCAAAGCAAAATCTTAGCCTGGTACATCAGGTGAAACATAAGTTCTGCCTGTCTGAAATCTGAGAATTTTGATTATACCTGCAAACTCACATTTCACATGCCCCTTTCATTTTTGTCAAGTGCATTACTAATAGGGGGACACCTGTGCTGGGAAGAAAAGTCACTCACATACATCCACCCATAATAAATACATCAGAGCTAATTATCATTTTTGAGGAATAGTGGAGCTGTAGTAATAATTTCAATTACTTTTTACCTTGATGTTTCTTTTTAAAACCCTTTACAGAAATTCCTTGAACTGGCTAAACAAGTAGGAGAATTTATAACATGGAAACAAGTAGAATGTCCCTTTGAACGCGATGATAATATCATTCATTATTTACATACTGCGCCCATCTTCACGGAAGACGGTAAGAAAATACTATTTCAGTTAAAGTTATAGTGCCACGAGACTAACTAACATTGTGCTCCAGCTCTAGCTTGAAAATGTGGTTTTCAAGAAATTTTTTCACACCAGCTCATATGATCTACCCTATGCTGTTATAAGAATGACCATCTGAGCCTTTCTGTTTTTCATAACTTTTCAACCAGGCATCATCCTTGTAGCAAATCATCCTTTCAGTACCCACAGAGGAATAGTCTGAACAGCCATCCTGTGAGGGGTTGTCATGAATGTCAATCACGCTGCAGATGAAAGCATTTTGAGAGAGAGGCAATGAGTCTCTGCGTGTAAAGTCTGTGATATCTGCACGCAGTAAATTCAGAGCCTAGGTCTCAGTGGATAGATAATTACTGTTTAAACTGTGCTTGATGGAATGCATTGGGATGGAAGGGGTAAACTCCCATCAGTGTGGAACTGTCGTCATGCAATATATCATGCCCATTTGTAAATGAGTTTCTGACTGGCGTTCTCTTTCTACCCATCCATTGTATTAGGTTGCTCTGTGTCATTTCGTAACGGGTTAATTCAGTTACATCCCATCACCATCATGCCAGAGAAAAGGGCTGGATTTCTTAGCTTTCCCAACAGATGCCCATAGGCTTGGCTGACTTTGGCATTGTTTTTGAACTTGATTTTCAAAGAGAAGCCTTTAAAACTATTCCATGGTAATCACACCAAACAGCTGAAATTTGCAGTGGCCACATATAGATTGAGACCATAGCCAGAAAAATTATCCTCAACTTCCATAAAGAACAACTGTCAAAACCAACTGATGATATGATGATGGTGGTGGTGGTGATGATGATGATGAATATAGCAATTACAGTGTGCCTGATAAGGTACAAGAACAGGTTTGTGCTCTGACAGTATTTCAACTCCCTCAGAACAGTAAAATGTTGTTTGGAAAAATGTCCTATTATACTCCAGGTTGGGGGTATAATTTAAGCTATCTAAACCACTCTTTCCCTGGTAGCCAAGTTTTGGGCCTGGTGTGGGTTGTGCTCACAGTCTGACAAGGATGAATCAAGTCTACTAAGCATTCTGGGTCTGACTGAGAGAATGGGAATAGACTAGGTAGAGCAGGTTAAATCTACAACCCCCAGGAGCTCCTGGCAGCCAATACCTCAGTTGGGACCTCTACAGCTGGTAATGGACCAAATGATCTGGCCCTTCTCCACCATCTCAGAATCTCTTGGCTGCTGCCAGAGGCTGGGTCATGGCACCACATCCAGCCCTTTCCCAAAAAATGATGGGGTTCACACATTGTTGCCCAACGTGGATGCTGTTTCCATGCAGGAATGAGGAAAACAAAAACAATAGGAAAAAAGCACCCAGAGACTCACATAGACAGAATCCGATATTAAGGCTCTTCTTCTATTAGAACTATATGGGTGGGGAACCCTACCTTATTGCTGGCATCTGTCACCTGGGCCCACTACCCTCCACATACTGGAGGAGAAAGTCTGCAGGAGGGACCCTGTAGTGCTCATGCACTTAATATGCAGAAAATGTTGCCTTTTTTAAAAAAAAAAAACCTGTTTTACTTTGTGAGTTTCTAATGTAGTTTCACTAACCAATCTTGTCGTTTTTTCTTCTCTCTCTCTCTCTCTTTCTTTCTCTCTCTTTTAGGCTTGTACCTGGCTTCCTATGAAAGTGAAAGTCCAGAAAACCAAACTGAAAAAGAGAGGTGGAAAACTTTGAGGTATTTGTTCATTTATGCTGAGTCAGGATTTCTCAGAGTAATAATTGGTTGTGTATGGGTGTAGAGAAGAGTTGACAGTTTTGAAGAACGCTGTCACTTCCTGTCTGTCCCAAACTAAAATTATATGGAAGTATAAAGATCAAAATATACTTGACATACAAATGTGTAATAGTCTTTGTTACCATGCTTGCTTAGGACATGTGTCTCTAAACATCTCTGGAAACTCCATCTCCATGTTCAGAGTATAGGAACTTCCAGAACACAGGTATGCTAAGGGAACCATTTCCCACTGTGAGTCTGGTTCAGTTCTCCAAGAGTACTGACTGGTCTTGTTCTGTTAGAGCTGACTCCAGAGTTAGCACTTCAATCAAAACAGAACAGAGAAAAGCATCTATTAGCTTAATTTAGGACTATCTGGCCAGTGCTCATAGTGTCTCTGTACAAAGGCTGTTCTTCTAAGCTTTTAGGATATACTTCACTACTGGAAATAATGACTAGGCAGTAGACTTTGATATAAGTAATCATTTAATTGAATACAATTTATGCAGTTATATATTGTTCACTTGCTACTATCTTCTAGATCAATGCTTAAGCTGTCTGATCTGGCAGACCAGCATTTTTTTCCCCTAAAATGCCAGGGACTAGTATCATATTGTACCTGCTGGCCACAAATGTTTCTTTCTTCCCTGGAAACTCTCAAGGACGAGCAGCTGATGGCATGTGGATAAACACCATTGCATGGACCACCACTTTGAGTAGCTGGTTACAGTTATATTTAATAATTAATTTGATTCTACCAATCTATGTCTTAACCACTGCAACAGTTTTTCCTTGCAGTCTCTCTCTTTCTCCTTGTACTAATCCCATGTATTCTTACCATACTTAGTCCACACTGCAACTGTCTTCTTAAAAACCCCACTCCTGTCCCAGTCTCTCATTCTCATTCTCACCACATAATTCCACCAACACCATTTTCTTCTCCTTCAAGCAATTGTTATTCATGTACAGATTCACTCTCCAAGTAATATTCCACATTTGTCTCTCAATCTTCATATATACCCTACAAAAAAACTCCACAAACTATAATACAGCATATATAACATCACATCATGAGCACATTAGGAAGGATAAAATATACAGAAGACTTTTATTATGAAGTTCCTTTTTGCACTGTACTGGAAAAGATTTTAGGCAGATGGAAAACCCTCCCAGAATGTATTTTTGCTTTGTTTTTTGGCTACTTCTCTATATTTGCATGCATAAGATACATGAAGGGACATGATTGAAAGATACATTTATTTATATCCTAGAAATATACAGTATAGAATGTAACATGAAAAGTGACAGATTTCTAAGACTTGGTCTGTTAACCATGACACTTAGTCCCGTGACTTTATGGCATAGTAACTCATATGCTGCTGACTTAGGAATTACCCATTTCTTTTAGCTTGGGCCTTGCTTTTGTTTTCTCCTTCGGGTGTTTGGTATAGCCAGCCATCTGCTTGATGCAGATATGGAGAGTGTGGCCATACTCTACATACTCTGAATAAAGCTGTGCCATCTTTGTTTTCTCCCTTTTTACTGTTCTCTTGCTTTTACTTTGCAGGTCAACTATCTTAGGAAAGACTTGAAGATAAAGATCTATATTTGCAGGAGAACAAAATAAATTGGCAAAACTGCTTTGCACTATTGATTCCAAAGATGCCTATTGGGAATTTAGGAGATTTGATTCTTTATTTTTGTGTGCATTTTTGAACTCTTCAGTGTGGTTAACTGGATTTATCCACTGGATTCCACACAGGTGTCTTTTTACTGCACGCACAGTGATGTTTTCTACCTATTCTTTACAGCAAAAGCCCAATAAGTGGATTGTTCGTGGCTGTAGCAGAACCACATTCTTATTTTTGAATAACCTTGTCTCTCTGAAGGAAGAGCAAAAGGCAAGGAGAGCCATGGTGCTGCAAACACAAAACAGTCTCCACTGGAAAGGTACAGGGTGTGTTATCTCAGAAGCAGGGTGTATCGGACAGTAACTCTCTGAACGCTGTCAAAAGTGAATTCTGCCAAACACAGCATAATCTGGTTAAATGCTACACAAGAAAGAACCTTGTTTTCCTTTTGCAGTCTTCGGCTTCAGTGAACAATATTCTGATAGGAGGAGATAAAGACCAACACAAAATCACATCAGTATGAAAACACCAAGCAAAAGCCAATCTGTTTCTTCAAGGAGGAGGAGGAGGAGAAGAAGAGGAGGAGGAATATATTATTATTATTATTATTATTATTATTATTATTATTATTATTATTATTATTATTACTGTTATTATTTCAATGGCGAGCATTCGTTACTTATCCTTTTATTTGGGGTATGGATCCAGTTTTCCCCCCCAATGGCTTATCATACAGTCAGCTCCTATGCTGTTCCGATGAAGTAAATGGCTTTCAGTCTGACTTACCTCTATATAAAGCATGTAGCATATTTGTTAGTTCTGTTCACTGATGGTTGAGATAATCATCTTCAAGGGGCCTTACTTCATTATAATAGAAGATGTACCTATTAAGGGCTCTAACAGTTAACTTCTCTTTACCTATTTGTGTTGTCTTCATGACTAAAGCAGAGAATATTTAAGAAGGGCAATTACTTGACAGCAGGGGTTTTACTGCCGATGTATTCAAGAGGACAATTCTCACTCTGTGAAGTATTGCACTATTGTAAAAGAATTCTCAACACATTATTTATAAGATGCATTTCCTGTTCCATAATTCTTCTACTTATGGTCACTGCTTTCCAGCTTTGGGAATAGTAGACCTTCTGTTATGTCTGTTGTGGTGTTTGATAGAGATCAGGGAGCTGCTGCATAATACAGATATTAAGTAATAATTGCTTATTTATTATACTTTCATGTGAAAGAGATAAAAAGTTAAGTTTTTTATATAATTTAACCAGGTTTAATAGATTGAAAAGCAAATTCATAGGTCGCCATAAAGAAGGACTGTGGAAAGATGTACAAATTGTTTCTAGCTTAGGGTTTGTTTTTTTTACAATGCAAGATTACATCGCAGATGTCACCAGCTCAGATACTGACAATTGCAGTGTGGTGGGCTTGATTTGCAAATAACTTGTAACTACCATAATGTGTAAAAAGATATGTGACACTCAAACCAATGTACATACAGACAATTTGATTCAGCCAAAAAAGGGCTGGAAGAAAAGCAGAAATTTGTGAGCGGTATATGTCACATATGACTTCCTGCGTGCAAAAATTGATGGGTGCAATCCAGCAATACTCCTCCCCATTTTCCATTATAAGATTGTACCATAACGATCAAAGTTTGAATTGGTACTTTAGTGGACAGTAAAATAGTCATTGGACACTAGGAAGTGTTAAGTAATTTAAATCAACTGTTGACTTCTGCTTTTCAGTGTATACAGAGCAGTGTCTCCCCTTGGGGTTGCTCAGAAGGTAACTATGTTGCTTTTTCTAAATTAGGCCATTTGAGCCTCTGGGATGCAACTAAGTGATTGTGTCTACAGGGATTTGTTGTTTCATTGCTTGAAATGCTATGTTTATATTCTCTTGTGCTCTTTCCATTCTATAATGACATCGTGGCAGCTAGGGCAGGTATGAAAACATTTTGCGTCAGAGTTACAAATAAATTCACAATAGTTATTAGCTCATAAAATGTTATGGTTGCTTGTTCAGCTGCATTCTTTGAGGATAAAGAAAAGAGAGAAAAGTGGAGAGGAATTTTTAAGTGCCTGTGTCTGGTCTCCTAGTTCATGCCTGGACTCCATACCTAGTCATCTACTCCTATTTGTCACAGTAGCAGTATGCAAACCTTCATGTGATCAATCCCAACCTTGTGGTGAGTTGTTGATAAACTTTACAGTTTCCACACTGAATGCCACAGAGTAGAAGCTATTCTTGACAGCTGTTGCATTGGAGCTGCAGTGTTTAAACCTATTAAACCTTTCGCCAAGAGAAGAGCATCTCATAATAATCAGTTCCAACATCTGCTCAGGCATAAGATTTATTTATGGTATATTCTTTAGCACGTATCATCAGTGAGTAATTCTAGAGAATGAGTGAGGTGCCAAAAGATCAGAAATGGGCAAATATGTTCCATCTTCAGAAAGGGATGAAGAAGGGAGGACAACCAAGGAAATTGCAGACCAGCCGGCCTGACTTCAGTGCAAGCCTAACTTCTGTACCAGAATAACATAAAGCTTTTCAAACTGTGTACATCTTGATAAGAGTGTGCTGAATAGCAGAATACAACTTCCAGATTAATCTTTCTTCTCTTTTTGACTGGGTCACTAGCCAATCATTAGCAAACCAGCTAATCATATGATAATATCACTAGGCACATTCCCAGCTGATTGGAAAACTATACTTGAAGAGTGCTTATCTCTGTTATTCATCAAACTAAAATGAATTCTGAATGTACCAGTGCCTGGTATTTGTCAAGATTATCAGTGACTTAGGAAGGGATGGAGGACTCCTTATAAAATTTAAAGATGGGACAAAACTGGATGGAATAGTTTACATCTCAGAAGACAGTAATATAAAGTCAGTAATTTGAAAACAGTAATTCAGAATATTGACAGAATATAAATCCAGACAGAAACAAAATTAAATGAAAGAGAAAAATACAAGATTTCATATTTACCAGTAGTTATAATAATATTAATTAAACACAGTTACAGAATGGGGAATATGTGTCTTGGTAGCACTGTGTGTCAAAAGGACTTAAGAATTGTGGGTGATGACAAGCTGAATATGATCAGCAATTTGATGTGGCTGCAAAACAGATAATTTTTACTCTGCAGAGTCAGAATTCACCTAGAATCCTGTGTCAGATTCTGGGCACCACACTTCAAAATGGATGTTGACAATCTCAAAAGGGTTCAGAGGTAGACAGTGAAGAGGGTCAGACGTAGGGAAATCTATGGAGAAAGTTTGAAAGGACTGGGTATGTTTAGCTGACAGAAGAGAAGACTGAGCAGGAACATGACAGAACCCTTCAAATACCTGAAGGACTGTCACATAAAAGATGGCAGAGATCTGCTGCCCTGGATAGCAGGATTAGATCTGAGGAACTTAAGCTACAATAAGGTATGTTTTGGCTGAACATTAGGAGAAACATCTTAATAGTAAGAGCATTTCAGCAAAGGAAGTGGTTACCTTCAAGTGCTGAAGGTCCTCAGGCAGACATTGGACAGGCTTTTCTAGACTGAGCCAGGGGATTTAGTAGATGGCTTGCCAAACAGTTCCCCTCCCACAATTATATTATGCGATGAAGCAAGCCTTACAGCTAATCATAGCACACTGCAGTGTATACTATATATTGGTACAAGGTTACAAAGTGGCTGCTTTGACATTACAGGAAAGTGAATACCAAGTATTGTTGTCGTCGTCATCATCGTTGTCTTCTTCTTCCTCATCTCCTCCCCTTTCTTCTTCTTCTTCTTCTTCTTCTTCTTCTTCTTCTTCTTCTTCTTCTTCTTCTTCCAGAGAGGAATCACGCGAGACAAGCCCACTAAGTTTTAGGAAACTCTGAAAACCAGACATCCATCTCAGAAGAAAAGAGTGTATAACTGGAGACAGTATTTATTTGATTCTATTCATCATCAGTTTGCTATTACCATTTTAATATGTGCTGATGACAAGAGGTTGCTTTTAACTTTAGGGACTTTTGTATAAATAACTATTCCCCAAAAGTATTTCTTTGTTGATTTCATAGATTCCAAAAGGTATAGAACATGTATAAATCTTTTTATGAACAGCAGTCAAGAGCCACTGTGGTTTTATTTCAGTGGCCATTCCCTTAAATATGGACATTTTTTGAATTGTGCATTGATGATTAAAACAGCTGACATCATACTGCATAGAACTGGATGGCTGATGAGCTTGCTTTTAAAACATAAAAGTGCTGATAGGTTTTCAGTGATCGACAGCAGATGTTCATAGGAAATAGATTATCTTCAGTGGGTAGGATTCCATAGTGAACTTCCAGTGGAAGTAAGTGGAACTGAAGGTGGACAATCCCTTCTCCTAGTTGCAGCCCCTGCCCCTTACCCTTGTGCCCTCAAAACTAGCTCAGGAGTGTAGGAAAATTCTCCAGAACTGGTTTTCAGGCAATGCTGAGGGGAGGGGAGGAGGAAGAAAAAGAGGAATGTTCCACCAGTGGAACATTTGATTTAGCTCATTGTCTGTGTAACATATTCTAAAGAACGGTTTCTGTTGTGATTCAAAACATATATTTTGATATATAGGCTAAATCTGCTGTTGATGTTCTTCATGTTTTGTGACAACTGTTGGGAAGAATTCTCTGTGTATCTGACCCTAAGCGCTTATATGCTAGGGCAGAAAGTCTGAGGACTGTATTGATTCGCCATTATATAGAGTAGAACCGATTATATAAGCTTGCCTGAAAGGCATTCTGTAACTCTAGCTGATTTCAACGTGAGGGCAAAAGCTGAATGAAAGCAAAGTTCTGACAATTAGACAAAACCATATATTTGAGAAATGGGCCTTATTTATCAAATGTGCTGAGCATTTTGAAGACCTGTGAACATTTGCATGGGCTCACAGTGTTATAAAAATTTGAACTTGATTTTGTCTGCTGTTATGTCAGTTCATCAAGGTGATGTTCCATATTGCTCAGCCATCATCCTTGTGTATCCTGCATTTCATGAAAGCAATTATTAAGATTTGTCTTTGTTACAGAAATGCACAATCTGGCATATCTGTGAAGAACACAGATTCCTAAAAATCAGTGTTGTAGAGGTATTTCAGCAAGAGGCTGTACAGTAGCTTTGACTACTGTGAGCTTACAGATCGAGACTTGAACTGCAATTCCCATTATCTCTGATCAGTGGCCCTACTCCCTGCGGAGAAGTGTAGCCAAAAAAAAAAACCATATGGGAACTCAAGTCTGGGAAAAGCTACTCTACAATTGGCTTCATTATCTTCCACCTCCTGCAGGGAATCCAGTCATATTTGCCTTCTCAGATGTTCCTGGTCTTCCTTTCCTCATCCTTTTCGTCATTTGAAAAGGCACTGTTGATATTCAGCCACTTTGGCCATTTCCGCACTAAACTGTTACAGTCCTATTGTTCCACTGTCAACATCCTATGGGTTCCTGGGGTTTGCAGTTTAGAGAAGGAGCCTTTGACAAATAGTAGCACTATAACAGTCTAGTGCAGAAATGGCCCTTATGTCCCATCCTTGGAGAAAGGAAGAGTATAAATAAAATACGTATTTATTTTGCAGCTGTTTTCCCCCATATCACTCACTAGTTACACACACACGCGCACACACACACACAAATGGCAGAAAACCTCAAAACATACACTAAAGGAAAGTGTGTGTTCATCAACCATATTTATATACAACCGCCAAGGTTTGTACACACCTATTTGTTTTGTTTTATTTATTTTAGGGAAATATTTTAATTTGTTGGCTAAAGGATAAGAAGCTTCCCTCTGCTGTTATCTATACTCATGTTTGATGACCATCAGGCAGGGACAAAACAAGCACTAAATATAACACATCCAGATCCTGTACCATGTTGCTACAGGATCGCAAAGGGTCTCCCTGCTTCTGGATGGTGCCTCACCACTCACTGGTGGGAAGGGACTGGATGTGTCATCCTTCACTCCCCTGTTCACCAGAGCACAGAACTCCGTCTGTTGGTCTGGCTGGCTGGATTTTAAGATGTGTTTCAGTGGCTGGTCAGATCAGAAACAGAGAGTAGCCATAACATTGTGTCTGCATGTCTGCTGCAGGATCTTGGCCCTATTTTTTTTTCCTTCTTAAATTATATATTTATAGCTTCAGCACTTTAATCTCTTAATTCTTCTAAGCACTTGCATGGTTACAAGCTAAAATGTGCCCATTACCTAAAATGTGTATATAATATTGCCACTCAGAAGCCATTCTACATGCATTTTGTTCCTATACAAAAAGATCAGTAGCTTATATTTTAACTATAGACCAGGATATCAAAAACTGTTGGTGTTGTTCCTGCTTTAAGACTCTAAAAAATGAGAAACTAAAAAGATTTCACAGATTTGGTGAATACTGCTAGTGGCAAAAATTAATCACAATATCAAATATATTTCCTTCTATAACTAAAAGGAAATATGCTACTAAGCAATCTTTGTCAATCTGTATGGTGCTCCATTACATACAGTTTTATATGTATCATATTGGTCATGCTGACTGGGGAGTTCTGGGAAATATAGTCCAACCAAAGCTCTATGCAGGTACATATTTGCAATTTGGATAAGAAAGTCTGCTGTGCATACGGTTTTCCTTTCTTGGACTGTAATAAATAAGTACTTTGTACTAAAGTCAGAAGGATTGTCTGTGTGTGTACGTGCGTGCGTGCGCACACATGCATGCAAGTATGCACTTTTAAGTAGAATTGCCACTTGTAAAACCATTTCATGAAACAAAAGAATTAGTTTATCTGTTGTATATAAATGTCTCATCTACCTGCTTCAATATCTGAGAGATGCTTTCAGTGGATATATGTCTCTTTTTCTTAAGGATGGAAGGATTATTTGAAAGTGTTTGGGAGAGGGCTGAAAAGGGTTATTAAATGTATAGAAATCCTGATGAGCAGAATCTCAGGTAAAAATCTTTTAGTTTAGGACTTACTTGTGAAAAAAAAAAGTTTTACTCTCTGCAGAAAATTGTTTCTGTGCAGAAATGCAGAGAATAACATTTCTGTGCAGAAAATATTGCTTTCTGACCAGAGAACTTGTGTCCTGCACAGAAAATGTCATAAACCCCAAACTGCAAATGTTTCATGACTTTCTCACAGTGAGGAGAAAAATGGTAAAATTATTCATTTTTTTCCTGCTATAATTAAATTTACAAAGATGCCCATCCCCACGTTTTCATGAAATGAAAGGAACTTCTGTCACATGCTGTGACTCTTGAAAGTTGCGTTAGGTGAAGAAGTGTCTACTCTGTTTCAAGAAATGGTTAGAAATTTGAGGCAGTCAGTGAACAGAAAAGGCCAATAGATTAAATGGCTTCAGTTCATGAAATGAACAATTTTTGCATGCAATCATTACTTCTACTTAAAAGCTACAAAGTATTCACATACTGAAAGGAAAGGTAATTGGCATGCCACATGATCACATCAATCCCACAAAAATACATTATTTATATGGTAGATGGGATATTAATATTTCAGTTACAGATGACATGCAAATTAAATATTAGCTATGTGCATTATTCATATTGATATGCCTTATAATAGAAATATGCTTACGAAAGAATCATCCATCCCCTCAGAAGCTAGCAGACTGACCCTACCCTAATTCTGTAACACTTATTTTATACTGAGTTGTGTGTATATTGTTCAAAATCAAGCCTATGGCTTTGTCATGATTGCAAACACAAATTGAAGTGTAAATTGTAAACAAAGTTTGATTTGGTAACTGATTTTCTCAAAAGACAAACCATTCTTGATGGTAGTAATTCTGCAGTATTGTTACTCATATCGCTATAAAAGGAGAATCTGAGATTAATTACCTAGTTTAGATTCGATTCAAATTGTTCCAGAAAGGGAAGATCAGAGGATGTGCAATGTTTTCGGTAAGGGCCTTTCCACACTACACTGTTATAGTGCTATTATTCCACTTTCAACATCCTATGGAATCCTGGGGTTTGCAGTTTAGGGAGGGGCCCTTAGAATTCTCAGCCAGAGAGCTTTTGGCCTCATTAAACTACAAATTCCAGAACTCCACAGGATGTTGAAAGTGGGATAATAGCACTATAAGAGAGTAGGGCAGAAAGGCCCTTAGTTTCAGATTGGTACTACTGTAATTAAGAATACTATCATACATGGAAGACTGTTGTATCTGTTGCCACCCAGATAAGGAGCACAGCCTGCTATAAGATACAGGTTTTGAGAGGTAAGCAGTGAAGTAGAGTGGTTGAACAAAGCTTTCATGGATCTCAGTATAATTGCAGTAGCTTTTTATTTTTAATATCCAGTGTGAGTGGGTAAAAATCCCTGTATATAAAATTGCCTTTTATTTTATTTTATTTTAAAACTTCAGTAAGAGACTCACTCTGTTCAGCCTGAATCCTGTTGGCTATTCTCAACTAGGGTAGGCCCATTGAATCAGTTGTTGAATGGCAAGTCAATACATTGGTCAGTCTCACTGAGAGTCTGCTCTACTGTGGGCTGACAACAGAATTCAGATCATCTTTATTAAAATGAAAGCATCATTGAAACCCACTTTAGATTATCTGACTGGATGGATGGCTAGGCCATAGTGTGGAAGTTATGGGCTTCCTCCTCCCCATATCTGTTCTGTGGATGTGTTGTGCACCTGTTACTACCTGTTTCCACTGGTCCTATGAACTGACATTAAATCTTATTTTGAACCAGTGGAAGGCATTAAAGCAATGGAAGTTTACCTTTTTTCTCCTCCATGCAGCCCCCCAGGGCATCTGAAAATCTGCTTCTGTTTGCCCTGTTGAAAGTAGTTCAGGCATAGGAAAGACACCATCAGATTCAGTTGAACATCTAAATATATAGCAGGATCAAGTTCTGATTTGTAATCATAGCATTTGATTGCAAGCACAAAAAATATTTTGCTGTTTGACAGTAAACTATGGGTTACTAATGCAGGAAAACGTAACAACTCTTAGTGTGTGAGAGGAGGCAGAGAGAAATCTGCAAGCAAACACAGGGCTTATCTGGCATGAGATCAAAGCTGGATGCTGCATGTGACCCTGGCTTATATAACACATCACCACCGGCTGTGAGATAATGAATGGATGCTGGATTTATCCTTCCTTCTAGAGCCTGAAGATAGTATGACAAAAATGTTTATGGAGACATACATAGTTAGTATCCATCACCAGGCCAGCAGGAAAAGTACACAAAGTGGTGTTTTAGCACTAGTGCAGCAAATGCCAACAGAATTAGCAGAAGTGCAAGCAACACCTAAATGAGCAAGGATCATATCCAAGGTTAGGCTAATGGGAAAGGTATGAGAGGTGGTGCTTTAAGGGCACTTGCTTTAAACAGTTTCTGTTGGTTTGCTGCGAAATGTTGGTTACGAAGAGAGAAAGAACCATTTGAAAGCAAGTAAATGTTCTGTTCCCAATTTCTGCTGAAATGGGGTGTGTGTGTAGAATATGACCATCGGTGGTGAGTGGGCAGAACTGGCACCTGGACCCACTGAAGTTGCCCCCTGCCCCCACTCTAGTAGTTGCATATGCAGCAGAACAAGTGCAAGCAGCACATGGCCAAATGGGATCGTAATGAGTTGTGCAGTGCCTTATGGACTGGCCACCTTATGGAACTGCTCATGAAATATCTTGTGCTAGCAGTATGAGGAAGAGCTAGTGGAACAGTTTTGTGCAAGCAGAATCAAAAGATTCAGTTTGATCCTGGCCCAAGGAAGAAAGAGTAGAAAGCTTGTCCTGGAAGAATGGTACCAGTGGATACAACCCAATATTGGACTGAGTTGTGCAATGCCTTGCAGAAAATTACTTATATAGTTTGTTAGGCAATTGATTATGGGAGGGCCTGGAGGACAGCTTGAGGAAATGGAATCAAAGTACTGAACCTGACAGCCGTGGAAGAATGAAAGTGTATCCTTGTGAGTGGTTGAAGTTTTGCACTGGAATCATGACATCATTGAATACAGCCCATAAGTTAACTACCTTTTGTGACACTTACCCGTCTTAAGTCTCAGTCCTAAATTTATTAGGAATGAATTAAAAGTTGCAACTTGTTACAACTTAGCCATTAAACATTGAACTGAGCCATTGAACATTAATATTATTAATAGTTTTAAAGAACAGGGTCACAATTCTAGAACAGTATTCAAGGAGAACTAGTACACTGGCAAAAATGTATCTGAAACCTGAAGCTGCTATTGCAGTCCTTGTGCGGCTGAATGAGGTATCCATTTTTTTCAGTTAAAAATCAGTTTACTTTCTCAGGTGAGCAGACAGCTGAAGTTAATCTTTCTGAGACCTTCAACAGCACTTGAAGCTTTTCAGAATACCCCTCTTGGTTGTCTTCATACATCACTGTGAATTATGTTAAACTTCTAGTATGGGTATGATTAAAACAAGAATTCTTTCTTGATCTGGCTGTGTCACTAACAGACAAGATCAGGAAGTGAAATAGAAATGAATTACTTTATAATATTCTAAGTAGTGTAATGTTTCTTGTAAGTGAAAAGTTGGGTATTACTGGATAATCTAGACTTTTTTAAAAAATGACTTTATTTATTTCACTAAAAGAACTTCTGAATAGAATAGGACTTGCTAACGTGTGGAACATGACATGTCATTTTGCAGTTCAGACCTGGACACTACATAGTATTCCTCTCAAGCAAATGAAAACTTTGTTCTCACATTGGCAGAAGAAGGCAACTGACAATGCCTGTTTGCTTCTGCTTTTCAAAGCTTGGTTTCAAAGGAGAAGATATTTTCTCCAACTGGGAGCCCAGTTTGAGCTACATCACTTAAGTATAACCCTATGTAGATTTAGGGTTGTAGTCTACACTGGGTGGCATTCCAGGTAACTGTGGTTAGGACTCAGGTGTAAGATGAACGACAGAGAATAACCACAATATGGGGACTGGTTTTGTAGAAAGAGCAATATGTGCCTGTTCTAAATGTATAAATATTTATTTATCTGTAACTCTGAAAGAAAAGACCTAATATGTATGTTACATTTTCTAGACATGGGATTGTTCTCATGAGCAAAAGGCATCTTTGAAATCTTAATTGTCATCATGTTAAGTAGAACTTGCTGTCCTACAAACCAAATTGCTTCACAAAGATACAAGGAAAAATCATGTAGCATGCACAAAGTGCATTATATTTTTATGAACCCTGACTGAGAGGAGTCATCTGTAAGAGTGATTGTGCATGATCAGTGTAAAATCTGAGCTGGTCCTTACCATATGATAAAGGCTTAGATCAAAATATATCTCAGAAGGTTTCAGTTCTGAAATTCCAAAGGACTGTGTGCAGTGTTCTGTTCCTTCACTAATGTTACATCGGATTTAGAGCCATATTTGCTCAGAAGTAAGTCCCACTCTATTCACTGGGGTTTCTCCCTGATAGGATTGTAGTCTTAGCCTAGCCTTCATGCTGTTTATGTATGTTTGTGAAATGGGTGGGAGGAGGAAATATTGTAACCTTTCACATATTGAACCCTTAAACCCACCTTAAATCCCTGTGCTGGGAGAAAGGTGGGATCTACATTAGATAAATAAAACATTATAGCCTGAAGTGGTATAGTGCAGAGGGGAATGAAATTATAAAATCTTAGTTGATTCTTCTGATATAACTGTTGGTTATATTCAAACTATACATTCTAAATTGTATAGTGAGACTGATTCAAAGGGTTATTTTAGGCATATAGGCACCTTCTATACAATTATTCTTCTTCCTCCTCTCCTTCCTTAATAGTAGACAGCCATGCCGGAATAGAAACTGCTTTTGGATGAGAAGATGCTATTCAGAGAATGTGAACCCAAAGACCACTTTAGTGTGTTTCATTACTTGCAGAGTTCTGGGATCAGTGGGATTTAAATCATGACAAGCTAACAGGGTTTATGTCTGAATTAAAACCATTATTTATAACTAAAATTACATTATGTAAACACTAAAAACTTTCTTAAAAACAGAAGAGGTGGGTGTTGACACCTCCTGTTGTTAGAAAACAAGAACAAAAGTTACTTAAAAATAATTTAAAAGATCCTATACAAACACTTTAGCTGTTTCCTGAGGAAGTTAAATACAAACAATGCGTAGCAGCCATGCCACCACCAAGTTAATTGGTGTTTTCTCCTCTTATTGTGACTTGCATTTGCAGGTCAACCTGGAATCCATGTATCATTGATGTGTAGCTTTCCTATTTCAAGTTCTTAGATTTTTACTAATACTTTGACCACTCCCATGGACAAATAGTATGGTACTTGAAAAAAAAAGATGTTATCCTTTTGTGATTGTACATATCTTTACAAAACTGTAATTGTGATATGCTTGCCCTATAGCTTTCATTAATACTGTAAAACAGCATGGTCATACATAGGTAGTAGCTGTTAATGATGAAAACATCATATAACTCATTTATGATTTTAGCATTTCCTCATCCCCATGCTTTTTTATACCACTGATGTAAAGTTGTTATGAAACCCTTTTGTCAGTTGTACATGAGCGACTTTATCTATGTACAGAATTTATATGACAAGCCTAATTTATACTGTGTTTTAACAGTTTGCCTGAACTGTCTATGGTTTTTACATTTTGTAATGTGAGTGTAAAATTAAAAATATTGATAATGTGGTTAGTGCAGACATGGAACTTTTCTAATCTGTACACATTCTTCTTGTTGTGAAGCCCTATTATTGCTACAGGCCTGGGTTATACCTATGGGAGAGGGAAGGGGAAGCAAAGCAAGGCTTCGGCTTAAATTAAGTCTTTCAACGGCTGTCTTTCCTTCAGCTGTGACGGTTGCAGCTGTGCCGCTGTTAGTCTGTTGGGCACCACTGTGTAGCAGGTGGCCCATGGGAACAAACGCCTGGCCTGGCCTTACATCACTTTCTCTTAAGCAGACTTAACTGGTTGGTCGGCTCAAATCATTAATAGCCACACCATGCTTCTCTTATGGATTGCAAGCCCAGAAACTGAATGGACTCTTCTTAGCGCTTTATTAGCTGAACAGAGAGGAAAACCCATCTTAGTCCTGCAGTGACAGACAACTGCACCTATGTTGCAACACTGCTGCAATAAACTGAAGGTGCCTTTTTCTTACAGAGGAAGCACTGCAGATTCTGAGTCATTTTCATTATCCTTTCTCACTCACTGCCTTTTGGAATATCCACATGACGCAATGATAGCTGTCTGATATCACTTTAACTGTCGTGGCCACATCCTATGGAATCTTGGGATCTTGTTTGGAGGGATACTTAGAATTCTGTGCTAGAGAACTCTAGTACTGTAGAATTCAAGACTTATAAGTACCTTGTCAAACTGCAGATTCCAGCAGGATCAAGCCTTGGCAATACAAACGGCCTCAAAGTGCTATAACTATGCAGTGTGGACACACCCCATCCTCTGTTTTCCTCACTTCTTTTCTAAGTGGTTAGGGTAAATACAAAATGTTTAAATGTGGGACTGAGGGGGAGAGCAATAGGACAGACCAACCAAGCCCTTCTGATTCATACCAGCCAGGGCAAAAAGTAAGGAGCATGGTTTTGCCAAGTTGTTTAATGGAGATGTCCACAGTTTCAAACCCCTCTCCTACCGAAGGCAGTGGGGATTAGGTACGCCAGAGTGGCATAACTGTCCCTTTCATGGGGGAAAAAAAAGTTTATATTCAGCAGATCGAAAGGTGGCTCCAGCCTGCCTCACATCCCAAAGCCTAGTTCATTTTCTATCACCAGCCAGAACATCTGCCCCAGTGACCTTCCAGAAGTGCAGAGGGGACTACAGGACCTCCCAGAGGTAGGGGGAAGAGAGGCTTCACTGATGCAGAGCTTCTGCCTCTGAGCTTTCCTCTGGCAGTCATGGCTGGAGGAAGGACAAGTCCACCAAACCTGGATGTTCCTCCAGCAGACAGCATCAGGAATTACAACTGATCTCATGGTCCTCTAATTAAGTAGGTGGTCATTCTGTGCTGTCCCTTCTCTGAAAGAAATGTGGTAACAAGCCTGACTTCTAACCTTTCATTGTTGTTTCATGCTGTTTTTGCTTTGCCAAAGTAGCTCTTCCTGCCTTTTTTCCCCCTGAAGTGCTTTCTAAAATTAATCTACCATTTTCAGTAGGAGGACTACCATAGTTTTTCTTTACATCTAGAAAGGAATACACAATCTGTTATAATCCTTTAAAGAATTATATTGATGGGGCAGAATATTTTTGTCATTCACCTGTGTAACTGTTTCACAACTGGGGAAAATACATGTTTAGTGTAGATCTGTCTTCCTCAAAGGCATGTAGAATAAAGCAGCCTGTGGCTGTACCACTGGTACCATCTGCTGACCAAAAAGAAAACAGCATTTATCTAAACGCTGCAGTGAGGCAGAGGGCTAGCCTGGTATAATGGTCTGAGTGTTGGGCTAGGACTCCAGAGAACAGGATGTGAATCCCTGTTCAGCAATGAAAGCCCACTGGGCAAGTCACACTTTCTCTGCCTCAGAGGAAGGCAATGGCAAGCCCCTTCTAAATAAAACATACCAAGAAAAACCTGTGATAAGTTTGCCTTAGGGTCGCCATTAGTTGGAAGTGACTGGAAGGCACACAACGATAAGTAATGTATACCATACTAATACAATTCTACATGCCTTATACCAACCATTACTCCAGAGGCCAAAGAGCTGATCCAGCCTGAACTCCCTAGAAGCCAAGATGACTAAACTATTTCCACACAAGAGGGGAGGAGTGGTTCACCGCATGTCAAGAGCAATGTTTTTATACTCTGATTCAGAAACTGTGCACACATACACACACACGCACACCATTTACATCATACTACTGTGGAGAATAGCGGTTGCTGCGTCTACAACGGAGGTCCCTGGCCACTTTCTCCTCCCTCACCCCACTCCGCCATCCCTGATTAGTCTGGTTTTTTAAAAAAACACACACCCACATTTCAAACACATTTCTGCGTTGCCACATTTGTGTGTAGGTATGCATGTTCATTGATACATGGAAAAAAAACTCATCTTAACAGTCCATGACCAGATCTATTCTCTTCCCACTGTTTAATGCATGAAGACAATGATGGCAGCCTGTCCTTGGATGGGTGGAGAGAGATAGGGATGGAAATGACGGAAGGGACAGCCTGGGGATGCCATAGCCGGCCACTTCTGCAATGTGAATAGATGCTATGTTTCTGCATGTAGGGAAAAACCAAAGCAAAACTGGTTTCGGAGATTTACATTGGAATTTTTCTGGTTTTCAGATACAGCAGTTTCTTGTTGCAATGAACTGTTCTAGGAGCTCAAAACATTCAGAACCACAAGGAAATCTACAATGCTAAAATGCTACAACGTGCAGACTGGAGGGTAAGAATTCAATGCTACTATGATGTATCAACCTTGTATGGAAATGGCCTGAAACTCCCATACTTTGGACATACCATGAGAAGACATGATGTGTTAGAAAAGTCAGTAATGCTTGGAAAGGCAGAAGTTAAAAAGGAAGATCATCCAGGAAGCTACAACTGCCCTGAGTTTGCAAGACCTCAGCAGGGTTATTGATAACACGGTGACTTGGAGATCTCTAATTCATAGAGTCAGCATAAGTTTAAGTCAACTTGACAGCAATTAACAACAACATAATGCTTTATTTCAAAGCAGCACTGGGGGATCTGGGACCTCCAGATATTGATGAACCTACAGCTCCTATCACGTCTCACCATTGGTCATGCTGGCAGGGACTGGAAAGTCACAGGTTCTCAGATCCCGTGTTAAAGTAAACCCACCCATGTCCATATAATTAAAAGAATATGAAGAAAGCAATCCCCACTGGTGGTCTAGTCACTGGTTTTTAATATTAAGTACTACTAAAGTTTAAGGCTCTAGAAATAAAAGAGCTAAATTTTATAAACACAAACTAATTCAGCACAAAATGTATAATTTATGATTTACTACTTATTTAGATTTATGAGTCTCTCTCCCTTTACCACCAAAAGCCACTTTGAATATAAATGTCTTCCAAGGATACAAACCATTAGCTAAGTTGTTGGTATGCTTTTGCAGAAAAGAACCAAATGACACTCCTTTTAAATGAAAGTATATTTCTCTCAAAAAAATTTCTAAAAAAAGGTATTTTACAGTGAGTATAGAGAGCCATCGTGGTATAGTGGCTTGATCGCTGGACTAGGGCCATTTCCGCACTAGAGTGTTATAGCGCTACGATTCCGCTTTCAACGACCTATGGAATCCTGTCCCCTCCTGAAACTGCAAACCCCAGGATTCCATAGGACGTTGAAAACAGAACCATAGTGCTATAACAAGCTAGTGCAGAAGCCCATTCGGACTCTGGAAACCAGGCTTCAAATTCTCATTCAGCCATGGAAACCCACTGGGTGACCTTGAGCAAGTCACAGCCTCAGAGGAAGGCAAAGGCAAACCTCCTCTGAACAAATCTTACAAAAAAAAAAAAAGATAGAGCTGTGTTGGGGTCGTCATAAGTTGGAAACAACTTGAAAGCACCCAGAAACAATAATATTCTAGTAAATATTTCACTTCCAGGAATTTAAAGCATATTTGAAATATTAATTTAATTAATTATATTTCTGACAACATGAAAAAAATTGTCACACAAGAATTTGGTGAAAAGTATAATTCAGTAGCATATGAAGCAGGCTGCAATCCATGAAAGCTTATGCCAAATAAATTTTATTAACCTTTAAGGGGGCACAAGACTTTCAGAATGTCAAAATTCAGAGGGCACCAACAAAACTGTAAAGTCCAGTACCAATTAAAGCTTCAGATCATTGCATGCTTACCACGGAGCCTGTGCGCTTATTCTTAAACAAATATGTAATATCAGCCTAGGTGGTAAAATTTACCTTGTCAGCTGAGTATTACTTTTTCAATTCAAATATTGCTTGTTTGTAGTCTCTGATATGAGATGTAGGTCATAGCAAAATGACACAAAAGTTACATGTATGCCACCATGGGGTACAAATTTAAATCAGGCACCAAGTTCACAGCCACTTCTATAAGGCACATCCATATAGTACAGACCACTGCAATGCTATTTTTATATAATGATATAATAAAAGCAATGTAAAAATATTTTTATTAACATATAGATTTTAATCACCTTAAATTATATATAAGGATAACAAGCAAACAAACTAATGCAATTCTAGATGACCTGCCCCAACTCCAGGGGCGGAGTTCCAGTGAGTCTGTGAACTGGATGAAAAAGGAAGAAGCTTTTTCTTCCTGTTAGATTGAGTTTTTCCTTTTATTGTGAAATTTAAAGTAAAATGTTAGTCTCTTCAAGTAATAATAACAGTAATAATAAAAACTGTATTTGTTACCCACCTCTCCTCAAGGCTTGAGGCAGGGTACAACAGAGGTTAAAATACAAATCAAAACACATTATGATTAAAATACACTAAAATCATAAAACCGTTCAAAATACAAATATATTGTAATTAAATATGATAATTAAAAGTACATCATAATTTTTTAAAAAAAGACTGGGTAGGTATGGTATTTTCTTTTCCTTTTAGTCTTGTCTATGTGAATGAAGTTATTTTCCAATGCAGTGAAGTAAAATATATGCAACATTATGTTTGTACATGCCCATGTATATAAGCTTCTGGGGAGGGTTCTTCAGCATTTTTCAGATTCTCAAAGGAGGGCATGACTCAAAAAGGTTGGAAAGCACTGCATTACGGTACTCTGTTATTCAGCTGTGTAAAGCTTGTATACTTTTCTTCCTCCAAAGAATGTGGGCAAGCAACAACTCTGACACAGCTAGTTTAAGACATTTCAGTGGCCAAACAGGAATTTTTTCTTTTATTTGAGTCACCATAATAATAGTACAAATTTACCTCTACATCATACATAATAATAGTACAAATTTACCTCTACATCATACTCCATCCCCTGAATTTTGTGAGCCAGACAGTGAAGTGAATCAGGTCAAGTGAACTTGTGTAGGTGCTTCTTAAGATCACTTCAGTGTATTTCACCCATTCTGTATGATTAATATTATTTTATCTACTACATATTATATACTTTGTTGCTATCCGTGTGCCTTTTCCATCCAATAACCAGCTATAATTTATGTACAAATCAAACTATGAAAATTGGTGCCCCTCCCCAATAATAATTACATACACATTTCCTGTTCCAAAAATTAACTTTCCTCCAAGCTGCCAATTAATCTTAAAGAACACATTCAGAAATTCCAACCAAATTCCAGAGGACTGGATTGTTTTAACAAACTGTTTCTCAGGTTGGAATCCTTCTGGTTACTTCTGATTGAAAAGCAGACTGATCAATTGTTGAATGAGGAATCAACCAGACTGTGAACCATACCTTCCAACATTTCAGATGAAAAATGGGACAAGTGTGGTGAAACAACAGTGTGTGTGATCAAGACAGCCAAAGTTATGGAGAAGGAACAAACGAGCTAGGAGAGGCTGCAGCATCTTGGGGTGCTTTTTCAGGCTGCTTTTGCCAGAGTCTTCTGTGAAGGGCAGGATTCTCCCCTTCCTTTCCTCTCTCCCTTGCTGAGTTAATGCAGTGCAAATGATGTTTCCACTTTGAACTGAGTTTGCAGCAACTGAAGGAAGCTTAAGATAACGGGGGGGGGACAGTGGGAGGACCAGAAATTGTCACACTTTAATAGCAACTGGACCACAAGAGATTAAGCCGGACTCTCCCTGCAAAACTGGGGCAGCTGGAGAGTATGGTTAACCAGCTAGGCCCAGGTGCTTGTTTGGTAGAATCATAGAGTTGGAAGAGACCCCAGGGGCCATCCAGTCCAACCCCCTGCCATGCAGGAACACCCTCAAAGCACTCCCGACAGATGGCCATCCAGCCTCTGCTTAAAAACCTCCAAGGAAGGAGACTCCACTGCACTCCGAGGCAGCAGATTCCACTGCCGGACAGCCCTGAGCATCAGGAAGTTCTTCCTGAGGTTCAGGTGGAATCTCCTTTCCTGCAGCTTGAATCCATTGCTCCTTGTCCTGGTCTCTGGAGCAGCAGAAAACAAGCCCTCTCCTTCCTTTACATGGCATCCCTTCCAAAGGCTAAGTTACCTTCTCCTTATAGTGACCCTGTTCTAAATTTTCTACAAAAATTATTTGGAGGTTTGCCATTGCCTTCCTCTGATGCTGAGAAAGTGTGACTTGCCCAGTGTCACCCTGGGGGGTTGCCAGGGTTGAGCAAGGATTCAAACCCTCCTCTCCCAGAGGCCTGGATCCATGGCCTGTGGCCACAGCTGGACCGGTAGTGCTATTATTCCACTTTCAACATTCTGGGGTTGGCAGTTTAGGGAGGGGCATTTAGGATTCCCAGCCCAGGAGCTCTTGGGCCTCAGGCCAGTTGCTATGGAGATGAGGCCCACCATCAATAAAGCTGCCAGAAAACTTTTGGGAGGTTTATGTGAGAAAAATTAAAGTGACATAGGCAACAGAGCCCATTGCCGCACTACATAGTTATAGTGCTAGTACTCCACTTTCAACATCCTATGGAATCCTGGGATTTGTAGTTTACTGAGGTGCATTTAAGAATCCTCAGCCAGGGAGCTGTTTGGCCTCAGGAAACTACAAACCCCAGGATTCCACAGGAGGTTGAAAGTGGAACAATGGCCCCTATAACAGTGTAGGGTGGAAATGGCTCATGACTCAAACCACTGTACCACACTACCAGCCAATTTCCTGAATGACCTGTATTACACAATTATCAGTGTCACCACATTATGCGTTTAACTGCCCTTTTCGATACCACTACCCACGAAACCTCACGCTTTAATAAGCGCGCACTGGCCTTTTAAAGCGCTGCGGGGCTCCCCCTGTCTTTCCGAAACAGACACAAGGGCCGTTTTCCCCACCCGCACCGCGGACACGGGCTAATACGCCCCGCCAGGCCCCGCGCGGCTCCTTCCCAAGTAAAAATCCCGCCGCGAGCGCGCCAACGTCAACCCTCCGGAGTAGACGCCATGCTCCTCTTGGCCCCGCCTTCGCGCTGCCTCCTCCCGCAACCCAGTCAGTCCTTTCTGCGCTCCCACCCATGATTGGCAGAGAGGCGCTATGGGCGGAGTCCCGCTCACTTGTCACGCCGACGAGGACCAGAGCACGTGCGCAAGAAAGGCTCCTTCTTGCCCTAGAGATAGGAAAAGTCAAGAAGGCCAAGCCAGGCACGCAGTTCTGGGGTTCTGATGTCTCCGTTCTGATTAACTGCAGTTCTGATTCTGAGCCAAGGGATGGAAAATTTTGAACCACTTCAGTGTCTTCATCCTCTGCTTCAAGTTATGCAAACCAGCTGTGGTCGTTATTTTTGCTTTCTTGATGTTCAGCTATAAATCTGTTAAACGGGAAACACCTCTTTTCCCTTTATCTGCCCTGGCGGCAGCCTTTCGTCCCAAGTACAGCTTACGCATCGGGACAATCAAATGTTGTGGCCTACTCGTTTCTTCACAAGCAAATCAGGGACGACAAACTACTGGGTTTCCATGAGGCTGTACTGTGTTCAGAGTAAACTAAGAAATTGTGTGTGTTTCTCTATCTTTCCAAAGTTTACGTCCGCACGCGTCGTTTGACGTCAGAGCCCTTGTGACGTCAGCACGCAATTCCGGAGGAGGTAAAAGAGGCAGCGGCCATTTTGTTTGTTTGCTGGCGGAGCTCGTTCCTGCTCGTCGGCCGCCGACACTGACGGGGGGGTTGGAAGCGTCCCCATTTTCTTTCCGAAGACTCCGTCTGAAGCAGAAGGCCTTGCCGTCCTCTCCGGGCTTCATCGTGGAAGCGGACCCCCGCCTTTCCCCTTCGGCCCGCGGTTGCGCCTGAGGTTCGGATGCGGGAGGGGGAGGGGAGGTGGGACGGTGGCGCCGCCGCTGCTGCCTTCTCGGCGCTTTTAAAGTCTGTGGCGGGCGGGGGGCGGAGGAAGCGAGGCTGCGGTTGTCGCTTGGACCCTGCCTTGAGAGGCGCCGTTGGAGCAGGTGCAGAGCGCAGGGTCTCCGTGTTTGAGGAGGCCGCCGTTCTCGGCACCGGCCTCTTCCAGGGCCAGGGACCTTCCCTTGTGGCGGGCCGCAAATCCCATCATCCCCAGCACTTCTGCCGGTGGCGGTTTGGAGAGAGCACAGGAACAAATCCATATAGTCCTAAGTGCCTAATATGTTGTTGGAAAGTTGTGCTCCCAAGCCGTCATTTAGGAGGAAGTCACTTTCGAGTAGGGAGGATGTGTTCGGTGCGGGTGCCTGGAAACACACTTTCCAGATCGGGCCAGCAGTCCTTTAGAAGTTAAGCAGTATTGTTCACCATCAATTATAGAGTAACTGTGTATGCAGGCACGCACAGGTACAAGAGTAATAGGTGCACATATTTTTTTCCCAAAGAAAAATATGCTTCAAGGCCTTAAAAATATGCTTCAAGGCCTTCCTGGACCTGGAACACCTAAAAACAGTGGCGCATGTGCTGGTAACTTCACGGCTTGACTTCTGCAATGTGCTCTACATAGGGCTACCCATGTGCTTAGTCCGGAAACTTCAATTAGTTCAGAATATGGCAGCCAGGTTGGTCACCGGAAGATCTAACACTGACCACATAACACCTATTCTGAAGTCTTTACACTGGCTGCCTATTAGTTTCCGGGCACAGTACAAGGTGTTGGTTTTTACCTTTAAAGCCCTTCATGGCTTGGGGCCAGCCTACCTGCGGGATCGCCTTCTCCCATATAATCTGCCCCGCACACTAAGGTCCTCTGGGAGGAATTTACTGCAGCCAGTCAGAACTAGGTTGGCTGCAGTTACCCAGAGGACCTCTCTTCTATCGTTCCCAAGTTATGGAATGGCCTGCCGGAGGAGACCCGGCACATTACCAGTCTTGACTGCTTTAAAAAAGCAGTCAAGACGGTTCTTTCCGACAGGCCTTCCCAGATTAGTGTTCCACCACCTCTCATCATTTGTCTTTTTGTGTTAATCTTGTTTTTAATTTGTTTTAATAACTAAGGTGTTTTAGGGGGATAGACGGGTTGGTGGGTGGGGAGGATGGGGTGCATTTTAATGTTTTAATGTATTTGTATATTTTGTAATGCCGCCTCGATCCACTGGGAGAGGCGGGATAGAAATAAATTTTATTATTATTATTATTATTATATTTTTAAAAAGCGGATAATACTTTGTGCAGTCTTATTTTTCTCACAAAAGTATGTACTAATAATTGACTGACTGAAATCATGGTTTAATCTGAGCCAGACACTTACAAAACTTGGCTTTAGAACTGTTTTTAAAAGCTTACAACTTGTTTTTTTGAACTGATTTTTAAATGTTGCTTGCTTCTGAACCTGTGAAGTTGTGTTTCTGACTGTTTGAAGAGTATACATATTCCTGAATAATGGCAGGGTTTGCTATATTTACAATGAGTGAGAACATTTTCTAAAATTGTGAGGAGGACAAATGAGATGTGATGGTGGTGTGATACTGGGAGTTTTGAGAAATCCGCCATCCATTTCCATTTTAGAAGTTCAATAACAGGCTCTCAAACATAGCCTACAAGAAAATGTTTAATGGAAAACACAGTAATTTGGAAAGTCAGGACTTCAGTTACTCACTTGCTTGACTTACTTACGTGAATTTGTATATATTTGTAGAGATAGTGTGAGTTACATATTTAAATTAGTAATGGATAAAAATCGCTGTTTTCATATTCTTTTTTAAATTTCCATGTATAAAAATAAGTTTTCCATTTTGTTTTTAAATCTGTTTAATTGCTGTAATTGTACGTTTGAAATGTACAAACTTGGAGGTTTTTTATATATATTCAGGACATCTCCTTGTCTTCTGAGGTCAGGTAAAATAGAGTAATGAACAGGAGCACAAATTCACCAAATTATTGTGGTTGTTCTTGATAATATAGCCTCTTTACTAAAGTGCTTTCCTGTCTGTTTACTTTTGTGAATATCTTTAACAAATTAAAGACATTTCAAAGCCTTGCCTTTGTATGTTGGTAATTCAGATGTCCCATTGGGTAAAATGGCACTCCCAAATAAGCATGTATAGAAGCTTGTGTATATGTTGTTGTGGTGGCTAACTGCCCTCAAATTTACTTTGAGTTATGGTGACCCTATAAATGCAGTGGTTTGAGTGCTGGACTGTGACCCTGGAGACCAGGGTTTGATTTCCTGCTCAAGCATGGAAATACACTACAGAAGCATGGAATTCCAAGCATGGAAATACAAGGTCGCTAGGTAACCTTGGACACACTCTCTGCCCCAGGGGTCCCTGGTGGCGCAGTGGTTAAATGCCAGTACTGCAAGCCACAAGGTTGTGAGTTCGATCCTCCCCGGCTCCAAGGTTGACTCAGGCTTCCATCCTTTCGCAGGTCGGTAAAATGAGTACCCAGCTTGTTGGGGGCATGTATAGAAAATGTTTCAAAATACATGCTATTTGTAAGTTGTTCACCGCCTCGATCCATATGGAGAGGCGGGTTACAAATAAATAATAATTAAAAAAAAGAAATTACTTTGAAGCCACACAACAGCAAATGAATGAGAGCGCTCCAAGTCACTCTGTTATCAACAGCCCTGCTCATGTCTTGCAAACTCCGGGCTGTGGCTTCATTGATTAGTCTGTCCACCATGATGCTACCTTTCTATGGTAGTGGGTTTATGTGCTCCTGAGAAGCAAGACTGTGCTGATGGTAGCAGTGCTGCTAGTAGTGTGTCCCAGATCAGACAGGCTTTTGTTGAGGAAACACATTAGATGTGCCAAATAGTTACTGAGCAGCAGCAATAGTTGGGGTGTGTGTGTGAGAGAGAGAGACAGAGAGAGAGAAAGAGATACTGGTGGAGGACTCAAAGACAATGGCAGTAGCGTCATATGTAATGTTTCTTAGAACTATGCAGAAGAAGGCACACCACTTCCAAATACCCTTTTCCATGAAAGCCCTGTGATGAGACAATCCAAAACATATATACCTACATAGCAGTAATCCCCATTCAGCACATTTTAAGTTAACATATTTGACCTGAATATGCTGTAATCTGTCATTTTAAGTTTCTCGTTGTCCTGTCTTTTAACACTATCTTGTCATTTGGGTTTATTTTGTTGTGACAGATGAAGCACTCAAAGCGATCCCATAACTCCGAAAAGGATGATAGAAGAAGCTGGGATGGAGAAAAGAGTACAAATAGCCACAAGCGCAGGAAGAGATCTGACAGCAGTGACAGACATCACAAACGCTATAAATCACTTAAAACTGCAGAGAGGTAAATTTCTTAAATTTAACAGTGATCTAAGTGTAAGGAGATCTAACTTAAATTTTTCTTTGCTTCATGTCTGTCACTTAAGTTCTAATTTTAATATATTACTATTATCAGAGTAGTTAGTGATCAGTCTCCTTAAAGCATATGATATTTCATGTGCTATTCATCTTGAGGGCATAAAAACGAGGGAGGCTTTTTAAAAGGAGTGTTTAACAAAGTAAATGTAGGCTAGTTTTGTTTTGATGCTTGATGGATTTCAAAATATTTTCTTCATATATTTTCTTTTATTATTTTTTATCCAACTAGAATTCTCAACGACTTTTCAGTTTTAAATATAGGCTAATATATCCCATTGTACATTTCTGTTACTTTTTTGGTTTTGGTGGGTGATGCACAAGAACCGTGTTCTTAGTAAGTTTGAATTCTGCTTGGAAATGCAACATTTTCTCAGAACTGGAATATGGTAGTTATTGTGTATTAAAAAAGGAAGAAAGCAAGACTTTTTTTTTTACTTTTAGTAACGTGTACACTTATGAAACTGCAGAATGTTTTGCGTGAGATTCTTAACAAAGTGGAAGGACTGAGTTTTGCCAAAGATTTTCTTCAGTAGGAGACATCAGGGTTGTTTGCTCCACTGGAGGTACAATGAGACTTGCTCTGGCCTTTGGCAAATTGGGGTCATCAGTTTTTCCCTGAGCAACTGTAGGCCTCTATAGTTAGTAAAGCAGTTACTGCAGGCCTCTGAACTGAGCTAGCAAAGTGGATACAAGCTGGAGCATTCTGGTTGACTTATGGTGATGTTACATTTACTGCTGTTTTTGGTTCTGTGTTGTGACTATATAATGTAACTTCTATTGATTTTAATATTTGTTTTATTATTGGTTTTACTTTTTCTAGGTTGTTAACTGCTTTGAATGTAATATAAGGAAAATTGTGTTATAAATACATATTGAAATAATTACAAATAAAGTTTGGGAAGTTGATTGACTTCAGTTGGGATGCTCTTGTGAGCTTCCAGAGCTCTACCATTTGAACTGCCAACTGGTTAAATGTCTTTATAACTGACCCAGCTTTTAACTATTGTTAATCTTGATTACATCTCTGCCATTTGTTCATTGTTTTCGTTATCTTAATCAGCATCCAGAAAGCAAGGAAAAGAGGGATTGGTCTTTTAAGAATGTTCATTATTGATGTGGAAAGGGAGAGTGAGTGATGCAGTTTACAAATGACTGGGGCCTTCAGACTTGGGTTCACAAACGGAAGAAAAAAGTTGTTAACTGAAGGATGTAAAGGGGAGATTTGAAGACATCTGCCTTCTTTCTAAGTTAGCCTGTTTACAAAGCAAGCTTTCCTACTGTGCTTCTAGTTCAAATGAAATGGCACAGAAGCTCACTGATTAGAGATATTTAAAAGAAATACATTTTCAGTTTGAGAAATGGAGACACTTTGAGGAGCAGGACAGTACTATGAAACATGAACAAAAGAGATTGCTGGGGAGCAGGATCAGCTTTGCCTATGGAGGAGGAAGGAAACAAACAGGGCAGAGAAATTAAAAAATGATGTGGCTGTCTCCTCACAATCCGCAAAACAGATTTGCAGTATTCCTAGAAAACAAAAGGGCAGCTGAATAGTGTTGCCCATTTCATTTAGAACCAGAAAATAGACACTTTTCAAAAAATATGCACAAGCTTTTTCTGGCAGCCGAAGTTAGCTGATATTGTACAACCTTAGACCTTTAGTACTTTTAGGTGGGGTGGGCATAAATTGGAAATGACTTGAAGGCACACAGCAACAACAAGAGTAAAGTCTCTGAAAAGATGGACTATTCGTCTATTGCCCTGGCTATCCAGTTGTTGCCTTCAATAGACAATGTCATTTTATGAGTTGTGGTTTTCCCAGAGGTTGAACTCAATGACACATTGAATTATGGTTGATTTTGCCTTTTGGGGCAGCACTCTCCTCCTGTATAGGTTGCTTTGATGCTGGCTTTCCAATATTTATAATGTGTTGGAGAGTTTTAACAGTTGCGTATAAATAACTAGCAAGCACACTTTAATTATTGTGACAAACCTTGGGTACAGTGATCTCCTGGTATGTATCTGCCATATGTTTGGGGGCTGGTTTAGTGATAGAAAATCTTTTATCTTTTGGGCAAGATTTTTTTTTTTAAGTTGGAAAAATAACTTAAATTCATTTTCAGTAGCTGCTTCGATGATAGATCCACTCATGAGAGAGACCGTCATGACAGGAGATATGTTGAAGAATATAGGAATGACTTCAGTGATACAGATGACCACAAGCATTATAATAGAGATTATGAAAAGAGTCACCGTCATCATTATAGCAAATCCTCACATCGAAGCAGAAAAAGTCATAAAAGAAAGCATAAGAAACATGATGCCAGTTATAGCTCTCATTTGGTATGTATATATTAATAAATATAGTAATGATATTAAGTGTCTTCATGGGATATTAAGAGTCTCTTATATATGTTCGTAAAATTTATAATAAATAATTGACTTTGGGTTCCCCTAATTCTGTATATTTGCATCTATTTAGATATTTGATGTTTCTGTACCGAATGCTGTTAAGTACATGCATTTCAGCTTTATTGCATTTTTATTAATATTTCCAGTATTTTGTAAAGCTCAAGTGATTAGTATTTCAGATTAAAGCAAGGTAGCTAAACATTTCTGTCATTTTAATTAGTTTTACAACATTGTGGAACAGCTCTTCCTATGCTATCTCTAAATACTTTAGAGATATTTAATTAAATGGAAAATGTGGTGTCTGTAATGAATTCAGCATACTTCTGTGCAGTGCCTTAGGTTTAAGCAGCTGTTGGTCATTCATTAAATGTTTTTGTTGGAGATGCTTGTGCGGTTTAGCAAGGAAAGAAACCTGGATTTTCAGTAAACAATATGGTACTACTAATATGTATATTCAAATTTAAGGTTGTTAAGGTGCTACTGAGTGCATACATTCAGAACCTTAAATTGTAGATTGCATTTCAAGAAATCTGAATAATATTTTCCCCTCTAGCTTTTCAAGATAAGGAACAAAAGATAAATTGCATGAAAGGTCTGTTACTGATTTTGATAATTGATAACTACTGTTTTAAAACGTTTTGTTAGAGATTCAAGGAGATGAGTCCTGATTATAACATCATAAAAGTAGACACACAAATGACAACATTGTTTCAAATAGCAAAAATATTTACATTGCAAATTTAATTTCAGTCTTCAAGTAATCTAGTATCTAAGAGACAAAATTGTTTTGTGTTTCTGTTGTCTTACAACTTTTAAGTATTTATCTGAAAATCTGTTCCTTGCCATGTTTTTCTTCTGTAACATAAACTGTGCCCTGTGAATTTCTGGGGACTGAATTTGAAATTGCTCCTGCCAACTGTTCGTGGCCTGGTGCGTAACTGAATGCCTGAATATCCCCGCTGAATGAATTGCGTATTCTACCCTGAATTCACTCTGATATATTGATTGGCTGGACGATCTTGGTGCCGTTTCCAGAAGAGCCATCGAAGGAAAAGATCCAGGAGTGTAGAGGATGATGAGGAGGGTCACCTGATCTGTCAAAGTGGAGACGTACTAAGAGCAAGATGTATAGAATATTTTTCAACACTTTTAAAAAAAACTTTTCAGCAAAACATCTGTTTAGAATAGTATGTTAGAGGAGGAGTGGGGGTGGGGGTTAAGAAACCTTCATTGCTCTCTTTTGTCTTTAATTTTGTCTTTGTGTTCTTTTACATTTTTGTTCTTTCCTGTATTCTTAAATAATTGATATTCAAATACTGTAGTAGTAAATGAAGCTTAAGGCTAGACTGGTAGCTAGTTAGCTGTTTCATGACACCTGTCCAATGGAATAACAGATCCAAAGGCAGACACTAAGTTAATGTTTTTGTAAAGACATGCTTAATTGCTTTCATCTTTGCTCAGCTTGTTCAATAATAGATGTAATTTATTCTTTTTTTAGATGAAATTGTTTCCACTTTAGGGGAGGGTGCTTTTGGAAAGGTAGTAGAATGCATCGATCACCACATGTAAGTACACTATCTCTCCACAAGAATTTTCAAAAGAATTTTCATCTTTTGAAAGTGGAAACGCTAGTGCAGAAGCTATTTGAGATTAATAAGAATTCAAATAAAACAAATTTTGAAAGTCCACTGAAAGACTTTTAAAAATATCTATAAAATGTGATTTTATGTAATGCATTAAACATTTTTAATTTAAAACGTTGTTAGCTCTTTCTTTACATTGAGTAAACATTTTTTTCTTTGCTCTTGTTAAAGTGATACTTAATAATGGAGATAACCTGAAAATGACAATGACAAGCATGAACCAGTGAAACCAATTACATATGTTTAAGGGAGCTTTTTTTCTATCCTTTGCTGTTGCAGATTCTGCAACTGATATCCATGTCATTTTTGCAACCAATTTAATTCCTTGTCTCTGAGGCTTGCTGCAGTGATGCCCTCACCACATGTAAAAATATCTCTCCCAAATTGTGACCAGAATTAAAACAAGGGTCCCTCCTGAAATGTTTACAGTTTACATTTTAAGAGGGCTTTTTTTTATTTAAGCATCTGATTAAACAGTGTTTTTAAAAAGCAAATATTATTATTATTTTCTTTAGTATCTGTTAGTTGATCTATGAAACAGAGAAAATGGACAGAGATTGGAGAAATAGAAGCCATTATTATTATCTTCTTCCCTGTTAATCTGATTTGAAACCCTTGGATATAGTCGGTTAAAGAACTTAATATATGTAATGCAAGCCTTTTCACTGGGGTGGGCAGCTGTGGAAGGCTAGGTGACTGTGTTAGCTCCCAGGAGAACCACACCCCTGCTGTTAAAGGAAACCTAATTTTTGTGCCCCATATACCCTCTGGGGCTGTTGAAGGCATTTTTGTCTTGTTTTTAAACCCCTTGGACTATTTTAGGACCAGAAGAGGCTTTTTTTCTCCAAACCAGGAAGCAATCAGAAGTAACTCCCATTTACTTCTGATTTTATAAAGGCCTTTTTTGGTCCCTAAATGGCCTGGAGGGCTCAAAGATTTGGAGAACATGCCCCCCCAGGACTCCTAGAGTGCATTTGGGGGTAAAAACTTTTCTTTTTTTGAAATTTTTTTGACCCATGATGGCCCTGGGGGCCACATGTGGTTTATGGGTTGCACTTTGCCCACTCCTGCTTTAAACTAGTCTCAGCATCTGAGGCTTCTACCCACGAATGAAACATGAGCATGCCAGATTGCTTAAATTCTTGGCTTGCTCATTCCTAACTCAGAAAGAAAAGAAAAGAAATGGGGGAAAAGTTGGACTTTTTGTGAATGGAACTTTATTCTTGATTATTTTCTTTTTAGAAGATAAGAGTAAAGAACAGTTTTTGCTGATTTTTCCTTCTCTTGGAGATACCTGAAAACCTACTCCAGCAGTCTTTGAGGACCCTCTGTAACAATATGGGAAGGCGGGTTGCAGATTGGAGGGGGAAATCAGCAAAAATAATTTGCTCTTCTGCAAGCAAGAAAGACAATGCAGTATCCAACCCTTAATTATTGGTTATTGCACAAAATGTTTTTCTGGTAGCTTCTGCTTGTGAATGTGAGCAAAAGTCATGGTGCTTAAAATATCCCCAAAATTACTGAACATTAATTTGTTCTAAACAGTAAAGTTCCAGAGTTGTGCTTTTCTCATGAATGGAAAATCAAATGGAATATGTCATGTTAATAAGATTGTTATTTTTGATGTGTCTTTCAATAAAATACTGAAATTAACAGTTAACAAGAAATCTCAATGATTATATCTACCTATCAGTATCAATGCTGAGAGTCTTAGATGCAAGTGGGCACAGTAAGAAGCAGTTTTCACCACTTCAAAACACAGAGAACATAGCATTTAAAGGGCTCTTCTTAGTTTATGTGCAGTGTGTACAGTTTGCAGCATAGATTATATATTGCTGGAATGTGGATTTTTATCAGAGCATTGTTAAGTACTCATTCATCTCAGCCTTGAAATGACCCTTAATAACTCAGAGATGACTGTAACATCCCTGATGGGTGTAGGCTATAGTGGAATATGTGACGGTCGCTGGAGAGCAGATGTAATTATTTCACAATATTTTTATTTTACTTTGTAGGAGGGAGATGCGTGTTGCCATAAAAATAGTGAAAAGTGTTGGTAGATATCGAGAAGCAGCTCGTTCAGAAATTCAGGTACTGGAGCATTTGAATACCTTGGATCCTAGCAGCACTTTGTAAGTATAAATTAAAATGAGAATACTGTGTTAAACATTCCTATTTCATGGACTGCTTTATTAAATTGTTGTTTTGGTCACTTTTTTCCTAGCCGTTGTGTACAGATGTTGGAATGGTTTGAACATCATGGTCATGTGTGCATTGTGTTTGAGCTGCTGGGACTCAGTACCTATGATTTTATTAAAGAAAATAGCTTTTTGCCTTTTCCTATTGAACTTATTAGGAAGATGGCTTATCAGATTTGTCAATCCATTAACTGTAAGTAAACTTAATTTTTAAAAATATATCCATATCTTAAAATGTTAGGCGTTGATTTAAGTATTGAGCTCCCACCTCTTTTTCTTTTTGCAGTCTTGCATCACAATAAGTTGACTCATACAGATCTGAAACCTGAAAATATTTTATTTGTAGAGTCTGATTATGTAGTAAAGTACAATTCTAAAATGGTAAGTTCATTTGCTTAAGGTTACTTCCCTGTGGGCTATCCTTCTACTTCTTTTTCCTCAGTGTTTGAACATGCCATATACAATGAACAAGTTTTGCTTGTACAAGAAAGGATTTGCTTTGCTATTGACCAAGGCATAGTCAAGTGCTTTGTTCTGTCAGAACTGTAGAATTGATGGGTTGTATGTAGTGGGATTGTTCTGCTGGTTGAATTGCTTCCATCAATAGAATTGGCTAATGTGGATTAACTTGTATTGTTTATGAGTAAAGTGTTCCTTTTCAGGTTAGGTTTGCTTCATGTAAGTTGAAAAAGATGGATAATTTGGATTGTGATTCTTTATCACAGTCTCTGTAGCATAACTTTATGGATACTTAGTTACATAGCAGAGGCACTATGGACCCCTTCTAGTGAATTGTGAAGATGCATATCAGAGTACCAGCAAAAGCGTCCCACTTAATAGCAGGTTCTCCCAGTGTGCATCGGCACTCCCTAGCCCATATCCTGATGCTCATAGGGTGTGCCTCGTGCTCATTGTTCCTGATGTGTAATGGTCATTTTGCTTGGTCCCCTACATAGTAAGTAATATCCTGGCAGCCCCTTGCTGAATACAGATGTTGTGAAACTTCTTGGTACTGTTTCCCACAGACTTAAGTCCACTTATGTCAGTGTAGGTCCTGTACTGAATTCCAGCCTTAGAGACCAATAAATGGGATGAGATTGCTTTATTCAGTTGTCTTTTGAAAGCTTGTGGATGAAGGGTGGGAATGATGTGGCCCTCCAGATGTTGTTGAATTACAATTCCCAGGATCACATAGAGGGAGCTGGGCATGCCATTGCCTTCTGCCCATTCCACTCTTTAATATCCCTGTTTTGATGACAGAGATTTGCGCAGAAACTGTAAACATGCTGAAGTGACTAAAGTTCTAATAAAAAAAAAACTTCCATGATTCTGGCACCTTATATTGCTGACAGATTGAAATCATTATCAAGATCCTGCCTTTGGAGACCTATGTGTGTGTCTCCTGATGCTATCTTAAAAAACAAACAAAAACATAAACAAAAAGCAAAAAAACCTCCCCTTGTAAGCACTGCAGTCCCCAGCCTCACTGATGGCCCTTTCCATGTTGCCAGAAAGGAGTGGGACGAGTGAGGATGTGTTCAGCTGTTTTCCTTTAGCAAGACATGCTGCAAGGGTATCGTCTGCAGAAATCTCACTGGAACCTTTGGCGGTCTCTGCATATGTCTGTTGCAGGACAATCCAGCTATAAGAAAATAGCTGGATATATTCCTGTTTTTCAAGAAACGGCCACTAGGGGGTGCACTGTTTACAAGGTGAATTTTTCAGGTGACTGTGGTCATTGTATGATTGGAACAGAATTCCCTGTGAATGGGCCCTTTGCTGACTCAGATTATTTGGTGTGGTTAGTTCTACATGTATGTTAGTTAGTCTGCACGTATGCAAAATACCGGATAATTTCAATACTAGAAGTTCAAAATACTAACATGGATAGATTGGAACTTTTTGGATTGCCATCAGTAACAAATACAACGATTGTGCTCTGAGACCTGTCACATATGTAAAGGGAGGGGAGGTTGAGGGCCACATATATGAAGGAGGGACACTGTCCACCCCTGTCTTAGAGGGTTAGGATGCCACATAAAGCATGGGATTCTCCTGTCAATCTATGTGAACAAATAGGGGTGGTAGGTTAGTTTTTAGACCCAGGGATGTCTCCTGGCCCATAACTATCCTTCACAGCAGTAAAGCTCCACATGGTTGGGAATCCTGCCTCATCAGAGTTGTGATCTTATTGAGCTCTGTAACTGTATTCAGCTGAAAATGGTTGCAGGTCATTACAGACCTTACTTGGCAGTTCAGAGAGGTTGGAAATATGGATGAGGGGCAGGGCAGGAGCATACTTCTCTGGTTCCATCTGCATCCTTACAGATTTGCTTAATCTTTGTTCTGAGAGCAGGGTAATATTAAGATGAGATGCTTGATACCTGTATGATGATAGGTTACAAATGTAAAAGTTTCAGGTAATACTTCTGTTTAAAAATCAAGTCTTTTTATCTTTGTTACAGAGGCGAGATGAACGCACATTGAAAAACACAGATATCAAAGTTGTAGATTTTGGAAGTGCAACATATGATAACGAGCATCACAGTACCTTAGTGTCTACAAGACATTACAGAGCACCTGAAGTTATATTAGGTTAGTTGAGATGTTCTAAATTACTCTGGATATAAATGGTAACAAATTAAATCCCTTTTAATCATAATTATGTCTAATATGTTTTAAGGGTAGCATTTTTGATATTCTGTACTTTTGTAAAAGTACAGGAAAAAGAAGTAGAAGGGAAAGATGGAAATAAAATAAGCTTGAACATTATTCAGGGGAGTTTTATGAGTTTTCAACTTTAGCAGGATTATTAGGTAACTTGGAGTTTGTGAATTGTGTTGCAGCCCTTGGATGGTCTCAGCCCTGTGATGTTTGGAGTATAGGATGCATCCTGATTGAGTACTACCTTGGCTTTACAGTCTTTCAAGTAAGCATGTGTCATTTTACCTAGGACTGTAATCATGAATCCATTTAAATACCAGTTAATGCTGTGATTTGATTTGTGGCATTTTTATAATTATGTAGCTAGGACTGTTAAATATTTATTTATTCAAAATGTTAAATTGTTTATACTAATCCTATATATTTAGATTGTGGTTAAAGAAATGCTTTTAAAATTTTGCTATTAAATGTGTGGTGTTAATGTCTATGCTTCATATTCTAAATATAAACAGTTGAGTCCCAGATATTTGGAATCCAGGATCTGAAACCCCCTCCTGAAGGAGAACAGCATTCCTCCCCCCCCGCCCCTGTTGGAGGGTTTTGTTTTGCTTTGCTTTGCTTTGTTCTTTCGCTTTCCCCTTCCCTTTTCTGTTTTAGAAACATGGTTCCATACTGCTTTATAGCCAAATATTAAAATAACGTTTATAGTAAATTTTTATTCTGATTTTGATAACTGGTGCATAAGATTGAGTAAACATTACATACATGATTTTCTTTTTCCCAGACACATGACAGTAAGGAACATTTGGCAATGATGGAGAGAATACTAGGGCCTTTACCAGTGCACATGATTAAAAAATCAAGGTGAGTTTATTTCTTCAAATGTTCTGTATAATTGCTTTACAATACACTACTTATTCACAGCAAGCCATGATAAGCTAGTAATCCTTGCTTATCTTAAAGTGAAAATGCACACAAAGTAAGATAGTTTTTCTACATATCAACTATTTCACTTTGGCTGTGAATGAGTAACATCTTCGTGCAACCAGGTCATTTGTTCCCTACTTTGTATGAGCAGATAAAACTAATGAGAAATTGCTAGTTTGTTGTATTGATTGAGTGTTGGCTCCTGGTTTATTGGTCAAAAACAGTCAAGGAAAAGAATGGACATTAACCTTGTTAGCCTTGTATACAGAACTAGAATTAATATATTTAGGTTCCTGTACGTCCATCCTTTTGAAATAAATTCCACTGAACTCACGTATGATTGAATGTTAATAAGATTGGATGCAGAAAGTTTGGTGAACAAATTAAGAAATTATCATTTGAAAAATACAAAATGAAGGAGTTGACTATCAGAATATATAAAGGAGGTGAACTAAAGCTGAAGACTTAAACAGATAGTAAAGAAAAAGAATCTGGGATGTGTATGTAACAAATAGCACTATTAAAAGTCTGTTGAGGACAAAGATCATGCTAAAGAAAAAGGTAGTTTTATATGAAAGCTAGAGCTAAAAGTGCACCTCACATAGCCCTTTTTGTACACAGGAAACGCTATTTCCACCATGACCAGTTGGACTGGGATGAACATAGTTCTGCAGGGCGTTATGTAAGGAAACGGTGTAAACCACTGAAGGTAAGATGGCTTTATTTTCTCATCTTCTTGATTCTTGGATACAAAAGGATATTTGTAAAATAACACCTTTTCTCTCTTTCCTAGGAATTCATGCATTGTCATGATAAGGACCATGAGAATCTTTTTGACCTTATTCGTAGGATGTTGGAGTATGATCCAGTCAAGAGAATTACATTAGATGAAGCATTGGAGCATCCTTTCTTTGATCCTATAAAAGAGAGAGAAGTCAGTTGATCTTATCTTCTTTAATGGAGGTGATTTGGACTGTGTCAGCCACCACCTAGGCCCAAATGCAATGTCATGGCTGGTGTTGCAACACCAGCATAAATGAATTGCCTTCCCTGCTCCACCCTAGTCCTCCTTGGTGTCATCCAGGCCAGCCCATCAGTGTTTTCTAGCCTTCAGAACAGGTTTTTGGGTGCAGTGTGAGGGCTGATCTCTCTCCCGTTCTGCTTAGAAAAACAGTTCAGTCAGCAGATGTCTTGTCTCCCATCAAATTTAGGCCATAGATATATTGTAAATAATAAGTTATTTTGTACAGTTGATTCTGTATATATATAAGTTCTACATTTTTGTACTAATGCTGTGTATCTTGTTCAACTGTTATGGTCTTGATCATGGATACTTTCGGATAAACATTAAAATTTTGGTTTTCTACAAGTGATTGTACTTTTTGGACTACAGCTCCTGTTAATACCAGAAGGCTTTATTTATTATTTTAAAAAGCATTTTTATTAAAACATACAATTTCAATATAATAAAACTACAATCTACAAACAAAACATACAACAAATATGACTACAGTAAAAAAAAACCCTCTACGACTAATACAAATACCTTCCTTCTCTGCCCCCAGCAAAAAGTGAGGTAATGGGGGGGGAGGCACACATGCACCTTGCAAATAATCAGATTCGCAAAGATCAAACCAGTGAATGTGAAGGGAAGACTGTATCAAGTAATCCAAAGAGTCACTGATTTAAAGGTATAAAATCTTGAGGTTTAATACCCTAATCAAAAATCTGATCTGAAGGTACTACTATACCTGTTTTATACATTCAGAAAGTGGTTGCTGCATGCAAATAGAACATTATAAGAATTATCTGTGTTTTGATTTGTATCCTAATTCTTTAGATTGATCATAACAGTGTTTCAATCAGAAGTACTTGAGTAATGTATAAAAATGAATACTGGTAATTCATCAGGATAGTTAGTTCTGTGTACATATATTTAAATGTATTTGTTGTCACAGTGTCAAGTTCTGTGAAAGTGCAGTGGTTATAAAAAAATGTAGAAAGGGGCAATAATGGGTCTACTTGAATACCCTAAAGGCACCAGATCCTGTCTGATCTTGGAAATTAACGAGGTTCAGCCCTGGAGACAGCCTATGAATACCAGGTGCTGTAGGCTGTGTTTCAGAAGAAGGAACTGCCAAAACCACCTCTGAGTATTCCTGGCTTGCAAAAGCCCTATGAAATTCATGGAGGCACTGTAAGCGGACAAGTGACTTGAAGGCACATGTTTGCAGACACAAAATAACAGGCCCCCTAAACATGTTGCCAGACAGTTTGATAGCTGAGCGTTCTTGTTCCACTAGGGGGCACTGTATATTAGTACCTAGCAGCATTCTTCAACCAATGAGATAAATTAGAAACCAAAATCCCAACACACAGAAATTGTGTGGAGAGTCTAAAAGGACAGAGGTGATTTTCACTCTGCTTCACTTCAGTATTTCTCAACAGAAACTTGTTCTATCATCCCTGTTCTTGTCCACTTATAAGTCTGCAAATTCCTTCATTTGACTTAGTTCTATTATAATAGCTTGTCTGTCTTTACATTTTAAAAGCAGTCTGAATGTTAAGTTGTGAGCATTAGTACCATGTTTAATGACAGAAATCTCTGATTCCTCATAGAATATGTGTCATTTCAGCTTGTTGTCTCACACACTGTGCTGCATATGACCTAGACTTAACATTCCATTAGGCTTTAGAAGCCAAGTTAGGTGGGTTTAAAAGGAGGTTCTTTAAAAATTCTCATACAACCTCCATGTGTATGTGTGGAGCCAGACTGGAAGGAATTCACACTAACACTGAATTTAGGGTACAATAAAGCATGGAAAATGGTACTTAAAAATATTCTTTTTCCTTTCCTTATAAAGTTTTCTGATAAACCAAAAGGACATACCCACTATTCCTTCAGGTTACTGTGAAAGTTCTTTATATTTGATTGCAGTCTTACATGTATTGGGGAGTAATATTTCATCAACTGAGTGGGTAGAACTCTGAGCAGACATGCATAGGATAGTACTGTTCATGTTGAACTCAAAACATTTATGTTGTGCTATAAATAAGATGGATAAAGAAGCATATGTGTCCTGCCCTCTTTGAGCGGGAATAACTCAGTAACAGGAAATAAACTTATGTTTGAGAAGATTTATAGGGAAAGGCTTTGTGAATTCGATTAGTTGGGCCTACTCAAGATTGTAACCAAGTGCATTTAGTTTTGGGAGACTTTAAATTTTCTTTTGTAATGCCTAATTCAGAAATGAAATAGGAAATACCTCATAAAAAGTTATCCTTGTTAGGTTGGTGAAGTCATGTTACGCTTACTGCTTTTGTGTGGCAAGTGCAGTTTCCATTGCTTTGATCTTGCTGGGTAGTAGCAATGGGGAAGTGTACACATAGGTGTATATACATAGGGATTAATACCAAAGTTGCAATCCTGGGAAGAGAAAAAGAAAAAAAAACAAGATAGCTACAACAGGACTGATGCAGAATTAAAAGTATAATAAAGCCTCAGTTTTCAAAGTTGTTAAAACAGATGTCTGAGGACCCAGTCACACTTCATAATTACAGTGTTGTTATTCCACGCTGCTATGGAATTCTGGGGTTTGTAGTATGGAGATGCACTAGAGTGCTCTGGCAGAGAATTCTAAATAGCTCTCCCTAAACTGCAACTGCAATAGAGTGGCAATAGAGTGCTATGCACTCCCCAGTCCTAGCCACACAAACCATCACACTACACTGGGTTCCAGGGACTGAGCTGCTACCCTGTCATGACCAATCCCTGATAGCATTCTCTGGTCAAAAATGGAGAAGACTTTTCCGAATTAGCTATTATTCCTTTGACAGAGTGGAAAGCATGTGGACTTCTAGATGATAATGGACTGCTAATCCCAGAATGCCTCATCAAGGGTTACGCTACCTTAGGCTGCTGAGAGCTGCAGTCTGACAACTTCTGGAGGGCCACACAGTTTCCACCTTTAATTTAGAAAGATGCTGCATTAAAGTCAATAGAACTCCTCAGAAAATAGCAAGGGACTGAGCTTTAGGGAGCCAGACTGTGCTATGTCTATTTTCATATGACCAGTCCTGAAAAGATCAATGCCCTTCCTCCATGTAGCTGTGTTTGAACATGGTCCTTAGAGCCTGGCAGTAATAGACTTCAAGGAACATATGAAGTTGTGCTGAAGTTGCTTTGCAGAACTAACATGAGCAAGAGAAAAGTTACTTTATTAGTGTAACAAGTAGTTAGTTCCTTTGGAAAGTCACTTTGAAGGGCATTTTGAAGAGCCACTTTCTCTTATAAATCCCAAAATTGCCTAACCCTCAAAAAGGGAAAAGAATTAATGGGAAAATAAAGTGAACCACAAGACGTAATGCAAGAAGTCAGTTTTTCAACATTGCAATGGGTTTTTTTCCCCAAAGACTATAACAATTGGAATGAATTGTTTTTTAAAAAAGTATGTTTCTAAGTTCTGTCCTTAACTTCTCACTTTCATTCCATATCTAATTGGATAAACTAAAATGACTCCATCTTGGGAGTCATTTTGTCTGCAGAAACAACAGTTGCTACATCTGGCCAGATTTTGTTTCTTCCCTCATCTGTATTTTGTACCATCTAGCCTATGATCTTATGGCATGACTCTAGGTCTTGTTTTGCATCTGGAAAAATTAAGCTGCATCTTTAAAAAATGAAGGAGTATCTCTTTATGAACTTCCTAACTCTAGTGAACATACCACAGAGAAATTTCTGTGCTGTTTAAGTTGGAGTGATTTAAATTTAAGTTGTGGCCGCACATGCAGAAGCTAAAAGCTGTGTCCTCTCTCTGACCTCGAAGGGCCTGAATTTAGATCATTATAAATTTCCTCCGCTTACTGGATGGGGTGGAGGTCTGTTTTGCTTGGGGTCACACTCTCATACCAGCTGGAAAGTATATTTATTTATCACCTTAGGTATCAATTTTATGTACACTTAAGCTAAGAATAGGCTCCTCTGAACACAGCAGGACTAACCTCTGAGTAAACCTGCCTGTTACTTGTTATCTTGGCTTTCTTTGTGTATCTTCATCCTAAGTCAATTGACATTCCCAAGTTCAATAGGATTCCATAGTAACTAACCTGAGGACTGGCACTCACCTGAGAAACCATTAAATTCAGCTTCTCATCAAGGACCTAGGAACTGAAAGTTGGCGAAAGTCATGAACTAAGGCCTATTACTTAGTCTCCAGTGGCCAAGGGACAGGTCTTCTTCCCAGGTGGACACACACAAAATTGTAGAGCTAGAATGAACCTGGGTTTTCCAAATTCAAAGCCAATGTCTCATAATGCAGAAGAGAGAAAGCCAGGGCTTGGAAAGCTGCTTTGTGGCTTTGCTCTCTGGCTGAGTGTAAGCCCCCACCTACCCATTTCGCTCTTCATTGCCATGCACTCCAAAGAGCAAGGCTCTAATCCTATGTATGTCTATTCATTGGTCTCCCTTGGCTCAGTTGGACTTACTCCTAGATAAGTGGTGGAATTTACTCCTGTATACAGAGATTGTTTTTGTCAAGGTTATGAGCACTGTTCTCTTTAGAGGGGATGCTTTTGTTAATGATGGTTGTGTGCCTTCAAGTTGCTTCTCACTTAGGGTGACTCTAAGGTGAACCTTTTAGGTGGTTTTTTTTTAGCGGGGGGGGCTGAGTGCGTGTGATCCACTCAAGGCCACCCAGTTGGTTTTCAGGACCAAGCAGGGAACTGAACCCTGGTTTCCAGGGTTGTAGTCCAATGGTCAAACCACTACACAATGCTCTCTGTGTTAATTGTATTTCCTGTCTATTTGTCAAGGCACCATACGAACAGGAAGGTGAGTCCCCAAAATAAATTTATAAAAATATATGTAAAGTAAAAGCACCTGATGGATTTCTGTCCATCATTTACAGCTCAGTCCTATACATGCATTTATATGTAATATATGCATGGAATCAAGACCAGGCAAGCTTGCTAAGGCTCAGCTCACGCCTGCCTGGGATTAAATCCTATTGAACTCAGGAAACCTTGTGTCTTAGGGTGGGCCTATTTGGTTAGGACTGACAGAAGAGACGCGCTGAATGGCCCGCAGTCCTTCAGCCACCCGGGGCTGCAGCAAACGCGCGTCTCTAGCCCGCGGAGACAGCCCGGGCGTCTGTCTGGACTCAGGTAAAGGGGGCGACCGGCCGCCTTAAAGAGAGGGAAGCGGGGGAGGACTCTCTCTGCGCCTATCCCTCCTCAGGCGGTGGGAATGAGCGCGAGATGTCCCAGATGGACCGTCTCCCAGGCTCCAGCCCGTGGAAGTGCCCATTCTGCCCCCGCCCCCTTTTTAGATTTGGGGCGATTTGCATAGTTCCGGCGTGCCCCCGGAGGAGGGACAGGGCGGGGGCAAAAAGGGCTCCTCCGTTTTGGAATCCCTCGGGGAGAGGAGTTGGGCCGCGAGCGTCTCCCTCCCCCCTCCCGCCACTGCCAGAGCGGTGAAGGAGAGAGTCCGCCAGTCACTCACCCACCCACCCACCCACCCACCCACCTACCACCCTCCTTCCCTCCCTCGCCTGCCTTCCCCGCCCCGCGCAGCTGGAGGGCCATGCGAGGGAAAGAGGCCACGCTTCCCAAACTTCCTGCCCCACTTTCTCAGCAGCCGGCTGCCAGGAGCTGAGCCTGCCGCCGCCGCCGCCACTGCTGTGGCCGCTGAGCGCGCACGGAGCTAGAAGTACGGAGAGAGAGAGGGGGAGAGGCAGAAAGAGACGCAAGGAAGGGGGACGCGCGGGGGCGGCCCCTCTTTCGCTCCCGGAGCGCTTGTAGCGGCGGCGGCGGCGGCGCCTTCCTCCTCCTCCTCCTCCTCCTCCTCCTGCCTGGCAGCGGAGCGCCCGGGCCATGAGCGAGCCCCGGGAGAAGTCGCCCGCCGCCGCGGCTTCGCCTCAGGGCGGCTGCCCCTGCGCCGGAGGGGTGGGCAGGGTCCCCGTCATCCTCTCGCTGCTCTTCTCGCTCCTCTCGGTGGGCGCCTGCTTCCTCCTCAGCGCCAAGACCTCCAAGCTGCAGGGCCGGCTGGTGGTCCTCGAAGAGGAGTTGGCCAGCCGCGCGTGGGGCCCCGGAGACCAGCAGCTCCGCGCCGAGCCCCTGCTCGCCGCCCTCCAGCCTCAGGTGGACGACCTTCTGCAGGAGGTGAGTGAGGACAGGGCAGGAGCGGAGCGGCGGGGGAAGGGGAGGCGGCGAAGGGAGGCGGCGCGCCCCTCTCATCCCCGCGCCTCTCTAGATCCAACTTTCCGGCTTTGGCTCCCCTCCTCCCGCCCCCCGCGAGAGCAGGAGATGCAGGCAGGGGCCGAGCTCTGACTCGGGGCTCAACCCGCAAGCTTCTTTTGGTTGGCAGGGCAGAGCGAGGTCCAGAATCGGGGAAAGAGGGTCCTTGCCTGCAAGTCCCTCCAGTTTTATTCCGAGGCTGAGCGCCTAACGGGCAGCCGGCGGTGCGGCGGCGGCGGCGTGAACTTTAGATCTGCTGAGGTCGCAACAGAGTGTGCAGCTTGACTGAGGCGCATGGCGCGCTTGGCATGCCTGGTAGCCTTTTAGGTGCCTCCCGGGATCCTGGCGTGTGTCGCTTGTGCTGCAACAGACCTAAAGAGAGCGACCTCTTCTCTCCCTCGGTTGCCGGAGCCAGTGAGAAGGGAGACTCTGGCTCTTCGATTGCTTTAGGTTGTGTAGCTCCCTTCACACTGTATTTTTATCCCACTGGTCCTCCCGAGAGCTCAGCACAGCTCACAGCATTATCCTTATCCTTTGCCCCCCTCCCATCCTTCAAATATTTTTCTGGTAGGAGCGTTGAGCAGTAGGTTAGGCTGAGGTATAACAACTGGCCCAAGGTCCTCTAGTAAAGGAACAGCCTTCCCCCCACCTCAATTGTCAGATTGCGAAACTACCTGAAACACGGAGATGAGCAGAGTGCTTTTGAGCATGGGCAGATTGCTGTGATCATATATCACAGACAACATTTGAGGCTGGAAGAAAGGGGCTTCCCACATCAAAGGCTGTATGATTTTGGGGAAAGCTTTGGTCATTGGCATCTTTCACTTTTGAAACTGAGCATAGATGGTTGGATCAAAGCTTTAAAAATTAGAAGCACTTTGAAGTTGTATAAGTCTCCGGTTTGGACTGCTGAAATTTCTGTTACTGTGTTATATTTAATTGTATGCCTTCAAGTCAATTCTGACTTATGGCAATCCTCTCAGAGGATTTTCGTGGCGAGTTTAGTTTAAGAGAGACAGAGAGAATGTGACTTGCCTAAGGGAACCATTAGGTTTCTATGGCTGAGTAGGGAGTTAGATCCTGGTCTCCCAGAGTCCTAGTCCAATGCTCAAACCTCTGCACCACTCTGACTCTCACAAATGAAATTCATGACAGTCACCCTGGCGGTTGGTACAGTCAGGAAGGTTGGTACAGCTCCATAAAATTAACAAGACTGCTCAAGAAAAATGTGCTACAGCAGCCCTTCTCAAAATAGAGAAAGCCTTAGAACAAGGTTTAAGGAGCAATTTACTTATATATCGTTAAAGCTTTTTGCATAGGGTTGCAAACATTTACAACTTGTGACCTGTGTCCTGGAAGTCACATTTCAGATGCACTTAGAAACATAGTCTACGTTATTATTAAAGTTTGTATTGAAAAACAGTGCCAAATGTTGTTAATGTTGTGTGCCTTCAAGTTGTTTCCGACCTATGGTGACCCTAAGGTGAACTGTCTCAGGGTTTTCTGGGGCTGAAAGTGTATGACAAAGTCACTCAGTGGGTTTCCATGGCTGAGTGGGGAATCAAACCCTGATCTCTGGGGTTGTGGTCCAACACTCAAACCACTACACCACTCCGGCTCCTTTGCCAGACATTGTACTGCTTACTAAACTTTTGTTTTCTCAAGAGGACCATCTTCATTGCCCAACTTAGGTGCGCAGTGTGTGAGCAAGTAAGAGCCAGGAAAATCTACTCTTTTGGACTACAGCTTCCAAACTACTACAACTGCTGGCTCTGTTGTCTGAGAGTTGTAGTTCAAATACATAAGCTTTCCAAGCTCTGGACAAAACTTGGTACCCAGGTTTCAGGGGACTTCTGTTCCCTAATTTGGGAATAATTGATTTAGAAAAATGAGACTTGTAGCAACTTTAAAGGCTAGCTTACTTACTGTAACACTAGCCTGTGTGAGTTAGTGTTCACAGAGGCTCATGCCATTAACATGTGTGGAAGTCTTTGAGGTACCACAAGGTTCTTTCTTTCTTTCTTGGTGTTAACAAACTAACATGACAGCTCAGGAAACAGATATAAAGGTTCACATCAAGGAGTTCAGAAATTACATGTGACTGGTAATTTTAGATCATCTTTATCCTATCTGGTGCACTCCAGATATATTGTACTACCAATCTCATCATTTCCAGCCAATATGATAATCAAGAAGGCCATTTTAGTTAATATGCATAGCGCTTAAAGGCTTTTGGTCCATAAGGCTTTGGAGCTTATAGCTGTTTGATAGAATCTGTTTTTATCTAAGATATAATAAACCTTTCAGTTGTGTGTTTCTAGATTAAAGCTTCATTAAGAACCCATTGTTTGTCTGTTAGTTGTCTGGGTATTACAGACAATGAAAGACAGTTCAGAAGTGTTTGGTTGTGGATACTTTATGCAAAATTTATACAAAAGGAGGTAAGCGAGCCATGATGTTTCTCGTTATGTAGATATATCTCCACTACTGGAAAATTGGCATGAAATTGCTTAATGTTTAAATAATACCAGAAGGCAAAACCTGAGAGCAGTGTGTATATGCTGCTTTTCATTCCTCTCAATGTTGATTGTGAACAGACAAGAAAAGAATAGCAGGGAGTTTGAGCTGGACCTCAGAGATGTAGATCCTGAAGAACAACAAACATCATCCATTAAATGTAGGTGGCTTTGGTCAGTATGAGCAGGCTGCTTGTATTGTAAAGTCTGCTTATTATGAACAGCTCATTCATATATGACAGTTGTCCAACAGGTCTCAGGCATATTTCCTTTGTGTCCCTTTTGTTGCTACAGGATAACTTGGCAATGTAACCTAGAGTATATTCCTATGCTATTAACAGAGCATTTCTATCAGTATTTTGGATTTGGGACTTGGTTCTTTCTTATTTATTTATTTAATACTCTGTATTTCTACCAGTATGGGCACATATTAAATGGTAAGAAATGCTAAGGAATTGCAGCTCAGCAGTATCTGGAGGGCCATCCCCTAGTCTAAAGGATAAAACAAACTTTTTTTTTTCTTTTGATAAATTGCCTCCCTATACTAGTAAGGTAGCCTGCTGGTTTTGTCCATGTATATAAGCCCCAAGTGGATTTATTGGATGTGAACAATCTAGATGACTGACAGAAAACAATCAGCCATGAAAGTTCTCTTTGATAGAACCTTTCCTTAAGGGAAGCAAATGGTATAATGTTGCCTATTTTCTGTATTGCCAGCTTGTTATTTTTAGTGGCTGTGTGATGGTGCCAAAGAAGGGAGTAGATGTGAGTGAGGAGAGATCAGCGGTGGCATGCTAGCTGAAAGAAGAGAACTCTGAAGGAGGCTGTATTGCAGCCTACAGTATCCCTCACTTTCCCGCTGCACAAAATGTTCCAGGAGTGTCTCTGTAGGTGAAGCCACCGTCATGGAGCGCTCAAATGAGCTTGCATAGAAAGATTCTTACAGACAAGAACAGCCTGTCATCAAGGAGTGAGCATTTCTCCCAGGAGACCTCTCCCTGACCTATCAGTCCTTGTCCTAAAGGAAACTTGTACAGCACCTCTAATGGCTGTGTTAGGAAAATAAAACAGGTTGCTTAGAATACACAGGTTGTCTACAGAAACCTTCCTAGTTCTGTTAATGGAGTGCTTATTCTTAGACAACTTAGGTACCTTTCTATTTAATGTGTGTAACTTTTCCTGTACAGAAAATTTGTCATAAAGTATTTCTAAATTTCAAGAAATAGCAACCTCCTTTTAAATTTTCTAAATCTTCCAGTAGCCTTCTTCCTTCTCATCCTGGGTTGAAGTGAAGCGGCTATAGAGGAAAGTAATGGGGGGCAGAAAAGAAAAAAAGAAAGAGAGAGAGAGAGAATAATTTTTCTCCCTACTCTGCTCCAATGTCTGGAGAGTGGTATTTCCACAGACCAGGCTTGAAATAGCCCTTGGGAAATATAGTTTTCACAAGGGTTGCAGTGATACCAGTAACCCTGGGGGCGGAAAAGGATCCTCTTGGTTCCTGGTCTTGTGTAATGTAATGTAGTGGACTGTGGGAACCAGTATGGTATAGTGGTTTGAGCATTGGATTACAACTCTAGAGACCAGGGTTCAAATCCCTGCTTGGCTGTGGAAGCCCACTGGGTGACCTTGGGCAAGTCACACTCTCTCAGCCTCAGAGGAAGGCAGAGGTAACCCTGCTCTGAACAAATCTTGTTAAGAAAACCCTATATAGTTTCACTTTAGGGTCACCATAAGTCAGAAATGACTTGAAGGCACACAACAACTGTGCATTGGTTGGGGATAAATGTTGGTAGCCTTCAAGTCATTTCTGTCTTATGGTGATCCTAAGGCAAACCTATCATGGGGGTTCCTGGGGCTGAGAGTGTGTGACCTATTTCTGTCTTAGTCTGTATCTCTTTCTTTTATTATCAAATTCAAAATTCAGTACCACATGCTATGGTGTCTTCCATGTAAAGGAAATATGACTTTCCCATATAGATCTTAAAACGTCAAAGTTGCCATTATTTTTTCATTTAAACATTTATATCTTAGTGGTGTGGCTAGAGCTTGGGGGGTTGGCTGGGCTGGTGTCATCCCCAATCTCGGAGGTGGGGGGAGGAAAAGGGCACCTCTCCTCATCTCCTCGGGGCCTCTCCTCTCCTCTCTTCTCCTCTTCTCTTTTTCTCCCTCCCTCCTCCTATGTCCAACCCAGAGGTCTGCCAGTGTCAGCGCTGCTGCTTTGGCTGAAAACAGGTTTGACTCTAGATTGGGAGGGAGAGGGGAGGGGAAGGGAGGAGAGGGGGAAAGGACAGCCCCCTTTCCCCAGGTGGCATATCCCTTCAGCAGACCTCTCCAGGGGGCTCCAGTGCCCATCTAGTTGCTGGACATCTGCCAGCGTGTGGAGGGTGGCCTGGCACCACCCCCAAAATCATGCTGCCCAGGGCACCCCCTCCTTCTACTCCCCCCCTCAGTATGCCACAGTTATATCCTGCCTTCTATCCAAAATCTCAATGCAGCATACAATAAAATCAGCCTGATCACTTGTTTTAAATGTTTTTATGGGATGAAAAATCTCTTAAATGGTTTAAGAAGCTTAAAAGACAGATTAAAATTAGTTAGGGTAGTTTAGAAGAATTGAAAAGCATGTATGTGTTAGGGTTTCTGTAAAACTAATCAGGCTGCAAATTGTGAAAAGCCTCATTTTTGCTCAGCACCAGAATAAGGGCAATGTTGTTGCCAGGTAGACCTCCTGGAGTTGGAGTGGGTGGGTCGATAACTAGAATGTCACATCAGATAAGACCCTCTCCCACATCTTCCCACAGCAAATTGGGCAGATATACATATACACTATATGGAGAGGTTCTTGAGCAGGCATATATATGGAAAGGTGCTCCACAGATGTTGTGGTCTCAAGCCATTTGTGGATTTAAGTGTCCTTACCAGCACCTTGAATTCATGACAGAAGTATATTAGCAACCAGTGCAACTCCCTTAAAACTAGAGTTTTGTATGGTGTTCTGGTCAGGAGTCTAGGTGCTGCATTTTGCACCAGTTGCTCTTACCTAGTGATCAGGAAGGGCAACCCCACACATTGCCATAATCTAGAGAGCACAAACTACTGTGGCTAAGTTATTCCTATACAGGAAACGCTACAGCTGATTGACTTAGCAAACCTACCCCTGAGTGCTCCAAGCTTTGGACTTCACCTAGATCTCCGTGATAAAGACAGGTCCAAGAGAAATCCCAAGCTGTGCAGCTGTAAACCCATGCAGAGCAGGCAGCTTACTCAGTTCCTAGACCCAAGAACCACTTCTGTCATTATCTATCCTATCACGATGTCTTTCATCCAGAACAGGTCATAGGTCAGAGCCACTAAGGCAGTTTCAGTGCTGTGCACTGGTCTGCAACTAGACTGAAATGGGTCCAAATCATCTGTTTCCTCCAAGAATGCCTGAATTTGCCCCACCACTACACAGTCAAGCATCTTATCCAAAAAGACAATGTTAGCAATGGTGCAGAAGTACTTCCATTATCCCATAGTCTGAAGCCAGGGAAGTCTTCTTCAGAAGTGTGTGAACCACAGCCTTCTTCATGACAGCAAGTACCTCCCCTGATATAGTGAGGCACTGACCGCCCCTCGACCCATCCAGTCAATCCACCTCTGCTGGATTTTATCAGCCAAATGGGCAAGGGTCATGCTTACACATGATGGATCAAATTGATTCAAGTGTCTTGAATCAACTGGGGGTGCTGCCAAGAAGCTTGCCCAGATGGAGCAGTAGACCCTACCCTGGACTCTGTAATAGCTGGAGTATGAGGTTCTAGGCAAATACAAATGACTTTCTCAAATGCCTAGTGAATTTGTCACAGCAGGCAACTGGGGGCACTACTCCCTGCCTTGCTGGGCCTGATCCAAAGAAGCTCTTCGCCAATCAGAATAAAGCTATTTTGTGTTTTTTGAGGTTGTTCTTTGAGGATGCAGCTATTGAAGCCTAGTCAGATTATTTTCTGAATTCACTGCCATGTAATGGACAAAATGAAGAGTCTTTATCAGTTCTTAGTCTGCCTGTACTCCATCTATCATCCAGCCTGTTTCAATTCTCACAGAGCATCTATAAACCAAGGTGAATTATGGCATCCACAGCACTGGACTGGGCACTTAGGAGCAATTGTATTCTTGGCCCTTTCATCTCACCATTCTGTAATAATACCAAGAACTTGAGTGAGTTCTAGCAGGGGAAGACCATCTTAATCAGTTCCCCAGCCTTACAGGGAGGGACATTAGCAACAAACTGAACTTCACAAAGAATTGATCTGACACAACAGTGGGGTTATTGACACACACACACCCAATTCAGATCATGCTTTGTCCACCCAAGAGCAAGGGCAGATATTGTCCTCATCTTCAAAACTGGGGGAAAAAGAGGACCCAAACAACTACTGCCCAGTCAGCCTAATGTCAATACCTGGAAAGGTTCTAGAGCAGATCACTAAACATACAGTCTGTATGCGCTTAGAAAGGAATGCTGTGATCACTACAAGTCAACATAGGTTTCTCAAAAACAATTTCTCATGCCAGAGTAGTCTGATCTCTTTTTTTAAAATAGAATTGCAAGCTCGGTCGCTAAAGGGAATGCCGTGGATGTAATGTATCTTGATTTCAGTAAGGCCTTTGACAAAGTCCCTCATGATCCTCTCACAAACAAGGTAGTAAAATGTGGGTTAGACAATGCTACTGTTAGTTGGATATGTAATTGGTTGACCAGCTGAACACAAAGGGTGCTCACCAATGGCTCCTCTTCAACCTGGAAAGAAGTGACTATTGGGGTGCCACAAGTTTCTGTCCTGGGCCCAGTACTGTTCATCAACTTGGATGTTGGAATAGAGAGCATGCTGATCAGATTTGCAGGTGACACCAAATTAGTAGGGTTAATTAATACCCTAGAGGACAGGATCAGAATTCAAAATGATATTGACAGATTAGAGAGCAGGACCAAAACTAACAAAACGAATTTTAACAGGGACAAATGTACAGTACTATACTTATGAAGAAAGAATGAAATGCACGGATATAGAATGGGTGACACCTGGATTGAAGACAGTGCTTGTGAAAGGGATCTAGGAGTCTTAGTGGATCACAAGCTGAACGTGAGTCAACAGTGTGATGTGGCAGCTAAAAAAGCCAATGTGATTCTAGGTGGCGTGAATAAGGAGTATAATGTCTAGGTCAAGGGAAGTAATAGTGCCACTCTATTCTCCTTTGATCAGACCCCACCTGGAATACTGTGTCCAGTTTTGGGCATCACAGTTCAGTAAAGATATTGACAAGCTTGCATGTGTCCAAAGGAGGGTGACCAAAATGGTAAAGGAAACCATGGAAACCATGCTCTATGTAGAGTGGCTTAGGGAGCTGGGTATTTTTGGAAAAGAGAAGGTTAAGAAATGACATGATAGCTATGTTTAAATATTTGAAGGGATGTCGTTGGAAGATGGAGTAAGCCTGCTTTCTCTTCCTCCAAAGGCTAGGACACAGAGCAAGATTCAGAAATAGGCATTCCATCTAAACATTAGAAAGAACTTTTTGATGGTAAGGGCAGTTTGACAGTGGAATACACTGCCTCTGAATTCAGTGGAGTCTCTTTCTTTGGTGGTTAAACAGAAGCTGGATGACAATCTGTTAGAAATGCTTTCATTGTATATTTCTGCATGGCAGGGTATTGGACTCAATGGCCCTTGTGATTCTAAGTGGGTTTTATGAAACCAGGGTCAAAATTCTGTATCAACTATTTAGTTAAGTATACTTAACCAAGTAAACTATCCTGGCCCGACTATCCCACAGAACATTATAGAAATGTCATTCACCTATGGCTACGTCAGTGGCAGAATTGACCTCCTTTTCCCCATGCAACTGATGCCTGGTAAAGTAGCTTTGGGGAGGGGAGTTACAATCATGACAGTAATATCACAATCATAAGTAGTGATCATAAATAAGGAACTGTTATCTAGATTTACTCATCTGCTGATAAACAATACTGGTCCATTCCTCTTATGTAGGGTTTGTGTATACTCTTCAGTCTAGAAAAGCGTGGTGTCTTGTATCTCCCCAAAAGGAGTGACCCTTTTTGGTGTCATCTCTTCAGGATCAACCCAACAGTGGTCAACCTGCTTCCAGTGGATCCCTCAGTAGCCAGGAAGATGAAGACCTTGAAATGGGAGGAAGCAGTTGACTGTGATCAGCAGTCAGTCCTGTTCTTCTGGCTGGTAACACAGCCCTGCTCCTGTAAGGAGGCAGCACCACTAAGGAGTAGTAAGCTCAAAGATGGGGAAATGCCTTCTACTTTTCCATTCCTGCTGGTCCGGTTGCAACACTCTGCTGGTACATTGCATTCATCAAAGACAGAAGTAAAACGTGTTTTTGTATTGAATAATGGGACCAGTGGGTTGGCTGGTTGGCTGAACTGTGGATTGGTTTCCTTGAAGATCAGGGTAGACGGCCCTTCTTGCTTTGTTCCCTCATTATGTTGTTTCACATAACAAATACAGTTAGCTCTCCATATTTACTAGGATTAGGGGCACAACATGGCAGCAAAAATAGAAAAAATGCAAATATCAAAATGTGTGTCTGTGGAAAGAGTGGTGGAGAGAGTGGGGACCCAGCATCCAAACCAATTCAGGGAAAGAGATTGGGCTGGCATGGTGGCCCTATACTTCTTCTCTCCTGCCCATCTCCTTTGTGTGTGTGGGGGGGGTATCAGAAGAGGGCTTATGGTGCTGAGAAATTGGACTGTAAGCTGTTCTTAGCTAGTCAGGCAGCAGCTGGTGGAGGAGGAGGAGGAAGAGGACCAGAGGAGGGTTTTGAAAGGACTGAGCAGCCTGATTGGAGCTGTTGAGATGGAACATTCCTCCAGAAAAGAACCACTTGAAGTGGTGGTGGTTTCAGGGTTTGGAGAAAGTCATAAAATAATCAAATCCATGAAAATCTGTCCCACAAATGTGGAGGGCCAACTGTAATTTTAACAGCAAGAATTTTTTTTTTTAAGAGAATGGAGTAAAGAGGCAGAAAGGATGGAAATGAAGAACCTAACCATTTTGTGTAAGCTCTCACCACTGTCAAATCTTGTTCAAGGCCACTCTTCCCTGCCAGTCACAAAATATGCTATAGATGATCAATCTAATAATAACAATGGAGTAATGAGAGAATTGTAGTCCTTTATACCTAGAGATGTGTGGAAGTAGGGACTGCTTCCAACATTCTTTTGGGCTCTCTGTTGTGAACTGCTCCTCTTCTGAATGCCACCTTCTCAAACCTGTCTTGGAACTGCATGCGTGTATCAGGCATAGTCCGAAGCCTAATTGTTATTTGTTATTTGTAAGATTAATTATAAATCAATAGCCTGATATTTATAAGTGATGTACAATATAATAACAATAGAAAAACCATTTTGAGTTGACATGTATTGGATGGATCTGTCATAGAATCACAGAGTTGGAAGAGACCTTAGGGGCTATTCAGGGCAACCCTCTGCAATGCAGGAACACATATCAAAACACTCCCAATAGATGACCATCCAGCCTCTGTTTAAAAACCTCCAAAGAAGAAGACTCTACCACATTCCCAGGCAGCATATTCCACTGCCGAACAGCTCAGGAAGTTTTTCCTGAGGTTCAAGTGTAATCAGTTGTCCAAGACAGGTTAGTTGTCAGTTGTCAAAGGCAGGTTTCTCTGTCACTCCCAGCTCTGTTTATGCAGTAAAGAGGATACTGAGGCCAGCTACCTTGCAAGACTACTGTAGTAGTTACTGACATAAGGTGTATAGGATTTTGCAAATATATCCTGTAAAATGTACATAATTTCACAAATTTTGCAGCATGTAATACATATATTTCCATCAAAGTATTACAGTACAGTTCTCCCTCCACATTTATGGGTTTGACCTTCACAAACTTGATTATTCACAAGGTGCCTGCTTGCTTCCAGATTCTCCCCCCCACCATTTCCTGGTCTTTTGGCCAGGTGCCCTGCCTTCCTTCTCTGTGCTTCAGCAAAAGACAAGCAAATGGGAGAGAGATAGGTTTGCGTGCATGCAAGCTTTCGCCCCTGCATTCTCCTGTCTGTCGCCCACACACTGAGAAAGAAGGAAAGGCATGTGGGTGATAGGCAGATGAATGGAGTGGGGGAGTGTTTTCCCTTCCATTCTCTTGCCTGTCACCTGCGCGGGCAGAAAGAAAATAGGGCGCACAGGTAAGGGGCAGGCAGATGGAGGGGGGAGTCCCAGGGGGAAATGGGAAGGGGAGCGCTCACTCGAGTTGGAGGGGAATTAGTCACCGTTTTTTCACAAGGGGTCTGCAACCTGAACTGTCACGAAAATTGAGAGACTACTGTAAGAACTTTGAAAGCCAGTTGAATGCATTTTTGCATTCATATTGTTAAAAATATGCATAAATATTAGTTTGTTTTTCATGAAATGCTTCTTATGTCAAAACACTTACATATAGTTGAAGTTTTCTCTCATCATGTATTTGCCAGGTATATGGAAATCCTAGGCTTCTCTATTCAGAAGTAAATCTCATAGGATTCAGTGGGACTTACCCCAGATGAATGTATATAGGACTTGTAATCCCTAATAATTATTTTGTGTTGCATCCTTCTCTCTCTCTCCTTTCCTTTTTAAAAAGACATGTAGGAGTTTGACTCATGAGGAAGCTAATATTTGGGGAGACTGTTTTAGGGCTTATAAGTGAAAGCCAACATTTTGAATTGTACTTGGAATTAGGAAATATGTTGGATGGTCTTCAAATGATCACATAGACAGCACAATGGTAAACTGCCCTGAAGGTAGCACAGGTATGTGTCTCAGTGGCCTTTTTTTTTTTTTTCTAACAGCACCTTTAATATATACCACTGATGTGAATTTTATCTATGGAAAACTCGTTGCAATTTTAAAATGTAAAGTATTTTATTTTTAGTGAGATTCCCTACCTCCATGAAGCGAGCAGTTAACTTCTCATTCTACTGTCAATAAAATAATTGCATCTTTTGTTCAGAATCTGTGAGGTCATTTAAAATTGTGTCATAGGAAATCAGTAGAGACACTGGAAAATGATTAACACTTTGAAAGGTGTGTAAGTCTTATCTGTTCACATATCTTATGATAACGTTTGTGCATTGTTTTTGGAAGGAATAAGCAAATACAGTAAATATGAGGTAGGTATACTTCCATTAATGAAGGAGATGTGTTCTTGGGCATTACTGCTTTAACAGAAAATTTGGTATCAGAGGTAGAAATACCATGGAAGGAATAGGGATGGGTTTCCAAACCATAGAAAGGAGGGGAGTTCAACATGTGTCGGCAAAGCTTTTTTATTCAAAACTAACAATATGCTGTATTTGTACAGGTAAGCCTTGCATGAGTAGACAAAAACATTTTGAACCTTCTAGAGACCACTTGAAACTATTATTCCAAAAATGTATCCAGGGATCACTTTTCCTTTCACCAGACTACATTTTCCTTTTCATTCCCATTTTAGTAGCTGAACATACAGATCTATGCTTTTAAACTTGCTGGGAGTAGCTGATAAGGCAGGCTCTCCTCTTTTTTACTGTTCATGTTCAGTAGGAATTCTGGAAGCAACTACTCTTTACCTAGCCTTTGGTAGGCAGGAACACATGGCTACAGTAAGTTTGGCTAGAGCAGAATCCTACTCTTTCCCAGTTCCAACTTTGTTTCTTGCATTGTTTACTGCTGCTACAATCCAACCCCAGAAATCCAACATGCCTGTACCCTCCCCCCAATGCTGATGCTGATGCTATAAAAGAAATTTCCAGTGAAACAGAGGATGAGGAGTGAAAATGGGATCTGGGAAGGTGTATAAGGGGCTTTATTGTCAAAAGCTTTGTTAACAGAGGCATGCCTGTATTTTAAAAGCTCTTCTCCAAAAGATACTGGGATCCTTTTGCTATTTAGCAGAAGCCTTCTCTAGATTCCTGCTACAATTAATTGTAGACATTTTTCAAAAGTTCACATGCAATATTTGTTCCATAATAAAAGCTTCAGTTCTGAGTGCATAGTTCTCATACTGTAGTAAAAATGTTAATGAGCGCAGTTTGAAGAAATATTTAGGTATAAACAAAGCAGGATAGTTTTATGCACAATAGATCTTTTGTTTCCTAGAAGCCTTTAAACTGTTTTTTTTAAAAAAACTCTTTCAAATTGTGGGCCAGTACAAAAATTTGAGGTGTCAGCAACTATGGAGAAAAGGTAGGGTTCTGATACTGCTCTTTCTTCTAAAGTTTATATGGGATCTGCTTGCAGGAACAATCAGTGGGCATGATTTAATCCTTCCTTCTGATTCTGTCTTGCAGTCCCAGCAGTTTTAACTAGTGGCCATTCCCACCATCCATCTCGTCATCAGAAGGTCTGTCTGAAAGACAAAGTCTAGCTGAAACCTGAAGGCATTAGAATGGTGGCAAAGTGGTTGGTACAGAAGGAATTAAATCTTTTTTTTTTCTTTGTTGTCCTACCCTTCTCACCCTGTGTTTGGCAAAAGCACCACCTGGGCTTGTGAGGATAAAGCAAACATAAATGCTGTTCCTTGCAGTCTGGAGTTTAGTGGATGATCAGTGTGGCTGGACTTTAGCTGAATTTATTTGTTTTTATATATGTGCATATATATTCCACATGTTCCCGAGTTCAAGACTTGAGATGGCTTATTATAATAGTTGAGGCAAACATAGATAAAAATAGCATACCAAACTTAAAAATCCAGTTAAACCATAAAAAAAATCCAGTTAAAAACATAAACCATTTAAAAGAAAACAAGAAATAGGAAATCCAGCATGTTGTGCAAGGCATGTTCCCCCTGAGCAATCAGTGCTCAAAGGCATGCCAAAACAAAAAGATCTTCACTTGGCTGTAGAAAGATAGCAGGGTGGGTCTAACCTCTCTAGAAAAGGAGTTCCAGAGCCTGGGGGCAGCTACTGAGAAGGCTCTGTTCTGCCAGAAGTGCATGTAAGGTTGATGGGACAGAGAGAAGGGCTTCCCCAAAAGATCTCAAAACACATACAGGTTTGTATGGAAGAATATGGTCAGATAGTCTGGACCAAAGCCATGTAAAGCTTTATATGTCAAAACCAGAACTTTGACTTGTGCCTAGAAATGGATGGGCACAATGGAGCTGTTCCAGTAAGAGAGTTATGTGCTCTCTGGAACCAGCCCCAGTTAATAATCTGGCTGCCCATCTTTGGACTAGCTGAAGTTTCTGAACACTCTTCAAAGGCAGCCCCACATAGGGCATGTTACAGTAATTCAAATAGGGTATAACTAAGGCATGTGTGACCATGGTCAGATTTGAAATATTTAGGAACAGGTGTGCCTGGTGCATAAGCCTGTGGAAAGGTACTTGGGCCACCACTGAAACCCAAGTTTCCAGGCTCTGGGTTGAATCAAGGAGCATACCCAAGCTGCAGACCTATATCTTTGGGAGGCACAGCACCCTTCCAGGACAGACTAAATCCCTGTTTCCTGATCTGCTCTTCAGATGACCAGAAGCACCTCTGACATGCCTGGATTGAGTTTCAATTTGTTCACCATCATCCAGTCCATTACTGATGACAGGTTGCAATTTAGGACTGAAACAGCTTCCATGGATTGAAGTGGAAAGGAGTAACATAGTTGGGTGTTATCCTCATGGTGATGTCATCAGCCCCCCAAACTCCAGATGACCTCTGCATGCAGTTTCAGATAACAAACTCCAGATGATCTCCACGTGCAATTTCATATTTGCCAGCGTATAAGACACACCAGCATATAAGATGCATCCCATGCACTCCATTTTCAAACAATATTTTTCAGGAAAAAAAGTGAATCTTATACGCCAGCAAATAGGGTATATGTTAAGTAGCTTGGGGGACCTACAGGCCCATGGCCAAGGTGTGTCATGCAGGAGTCCCTCAGCACTACCTTCTGGATTCTCACCTCCAGGAAGGAATAGAGTCACTGCCACAAAGTCCCATCCCAGCAAGGCAGCCCAGCAGGAAAGCATGGTTGAGGGTATGGAAAAGTGTGGAGAGGTACCACAGAACCAACAGAGACTTGTTCCCCCATCTAGTGTAGATCATCCACTGTGGTAACCATAACTGTCTCTTTCCCATAGCTAAACCTGAAACCAGATTGAAATGGATGTAGATAATGTATCTCATCAAGAAATGCCTAGAGCTGCATGGCCACCATACACTTCAGACCTTCCCCAAAAATGGAATGTCGGAAACTGGCTGACAATTGTCCATCAGGGTGAGAGGGCTTTTTCAGCCATGATTTTATAACTGCATCCTTTAGGCATCTTTATTTTAGTAAGGCACTAACTGCTCCCTTAACCCACTCAGCTAGTCCTCTTCTAGCTTGTGCTCCAAGGCTGCAAAGATTAAATATTCCCCCTCTTTCATGGTCAGAAGATCTTGCTACCTTAGTCATACGTGGATGTGTGCTTTTCACAGACATCAACTTTAATAAAGTGTGTTTTTATATATGGGGAGTCAGTGTGGTATGGTAGTGTAACTCCAGACTATACTCTGGAAATTAGGGTTTGAATCTCTGCTTGGCTATGGAACCCCATTGGGCAAGTCACATTCTCTCAGCTTCAAAGGAAAGCAAGGACAACCTTCCCACAACAAATTCTCCTGAGAAAATCCCAGGATAGGTTCACCTGAGGATTGCCATAAGTCAGAAATGACTTCAAGGCACAAAAGAACAAAATTTTGTATATATAGTTAGTTTATATTAACATATGCCTAGCCAAGGTTCACATCTTGTGGATTCCTCCCTCCCTGCTTCATTTTTAGTTTACTTCTTTCTCTGCATTTATATATTTTTAAAAAGTCAATAATTAAAAGAAAACCCTAAGAGAACAGGCACTCCTAAGATAAACTGCAGCAATGTCACAGCAGTTCAACAACCATGCCCATGTTGCAGGGCAGCTGTGTTGTATTGCTGAGGCTCACAGAAATGGCTAGTTTTATGTGTTAAAACTGCTAAGGGAAACATCCCTCAAAAATTAATTATTTCTCTACAGAGGTGTGCTTCAATTATTCAGTTTTGAGCAGTTTTGAGTTTATTATGACAATGTTTTTGTGACACAAGTGGAGAAGCTCTAAAAAAAAATAAGAGTTGCATTCTCTTGGCAGAAAGGGGGTGGGTAAGCCATACCTGTCTTAGCTACTTTCCTCTCTCTTTACACTTTCTTTCTACGCATTCACACCATTTTTTAAATTCACATACTGCATTCACCCTCCTTTTCATCTTCTTCTTCACAACCCCTCCCTTCTCAGCCATTCTTTTCTCTCTTTTCTGCATCCATTCATATGCTTTTGTTCTATCCACCCCTCCTTATTGCTTCCATCTTTTGCCTTCTTTGCAAACTGCCTTTTCTCTCTCACTTGCTTTCTCACTTTATTTTACATGCGTGCTTTTGCACTCTCCCTCCTGCCACACATGTACTGCCAGGACAGCAACCCAGTTAATATATTTCTCCATGGGCAGCTTACTTTCCTTCTGCTGTTTGCAGTGAGGGAGAGGCTTTGCTCTCTCAGTACAACATGGAAATGCAGCAGAGTGCCTGTGGAGAGGGACAGTGATATCTTCTTACACAACTTGTTTTTCCTCCCATCAACCAACCAACCAATCAATCAATCTTAGCATCCAGCACAGACACACAGCAGCAGAGTGGTCATTTCTTTCAAGAGCAGCCCAAGGAGTTTGGAGGGAAGGCTGATGAAGAAACAGGAAAAGAAACAGGAAAAGTGTACACATACTCATCTGTTGGTTCTTTAACAGTGTTTTATGATCAATATGATAATAAACCTTACATTTCTCTTTAGTTTTGAGAATTCTGGTACAGTCAGCCCTCCACATTTGTGGGTTGGACTTTCACAGATTTGATTATTTGTGAGTTTCTCCAACCCTTGCTCCCACCTGAAGGGCTTCTTTACCTGGAGTACCCTCCCTTTTGGTTACATTGATCAGGGCATGCAGCCAATTTCTCAGCACCACAAACCCTCTCCCAGTGCCTCTCCCACTCCTGAGGAAGGAGATGGGCAAGAGACAGGAAGCATAGAGCCACCATGCCAATACACACCCTTTCCTTCTCCTGTCACTGATCTGGTTTGGACCCTGGGTGTCTGCTGTCTCCACCATGCCTTGGCCCCCTTCGCACAGATTCACACACATTTTGATATTTGTGTTTTTTCCACTTTTTGGGGGGGGGATCCATGCCCCTAACCCTAGCAAATGAGGAGGGCTGACTGTATATCTTAGCAAGAAGTTGAAATACTGTGGAAGTTATTTGTTTAGTTTTATATCACTAGTAGCCATTTTTATAACTGATTATCTCTTATGCATTTTAAGGCAAAACATCATGAAGTAAAGATAAACTATCACATTAAAGATCTGAAGGTAAAACTGTTCTAGAATCCTATCAGAAGAAGCATCAAGGGAGAAAACTAATGACCATTGCACTAGAAGCAAACAATGAGTGGATTGTTTACGTCCTGAAACAATTTAATACTTTCTTGTTAAGCAAATAAACCCTCCAAAAGATAACTTCCCACAAATTATCAGCTGAGATTTTTTTACATATATAATATTACTTCTTTACGCTCTGAGGAATTTGATTTAATGCAATGTAGGGAGTACAGTGCATTTTTAACAAGTTTTATTTGAATATAAATTTGGAAAAAATATTTGACAAGTAGAAGTATGTTTTGATTACTTTTAAGACCTATGTTGTCTGTTATCTTTGGTTGCTGAGATTATTATTGGTAATTATTACAGTTGTCCCTCCATATCCATGGATTCTATATCCAAGGATTCAACAAACCAAGGCTGGAAAATATTCCCCCCCCAAAAAAAAAATCCAAAAAGCAAACTTTGATTTTTGCCGTTTATATAAGGGATGCCATTTTATGACATAGAGCGACTTGAGCATCCACAAAATTGAGCATCCTGGAACCGAACCCAACTGGATACCAAGGGCCAAATGTACTCATTCCATCATTCTTCCATTCTGCCAAGACATTATTAGAAGCAAGGATTCTAGAGAAGTGTAGTTTTGTCTTTCAATTGTTTCTTCCTGATTTGCAGGTTCTGTGAAACTTGCATAATCTGATTTATAGATATTATATGTTTAAATGTAATTCCTTTTATTCTGGAGCAGATAAGGAAGGAAACTGCCCCGCCCCTAAAGCAGTTCTTTCTCCAGGTCATAGGCCTTTTCCGCACCCTACTGTTATGCTGCAGTGGTGATGCTGGCAGCAGCTCTGCCGGGAAGGGAGCCAACAGGAGTGCTCCCCTCTGCGCTCGCTGGCTCCCTTCCAAAAGAAGTGCAATGGACATGCCTCTTCCTTCAACAGTGCAGCTGGGCACTTTCCCAAGCTGCGCTTGGCCTGGAAGCACTTCCATTGCACTTCTGGGGCTTCCACAGGTCAGGTAGGTGTGGGATGGTGGTGCAATCGCATACCATTGATGTGGAAAAACTGATCAGTGATTTAATCCATGATCATGCTGCCTGATGATGGGAGAAGGACAGAACCGTGACAATGGCCCTTTCCGCACATTACCTGCTCGTGGAGGTGGGGGCACTGTTTGCGCAAGCAGCCTCTTGCGCGAGGCACTCACATCGCTCCTCTGTTCTCCTGCAGCTGGGTTGCCGGTCACGCAGCCATAGCGCGAATTCCCCTCCCCTTCCTTCCACAGTGCAGCCTGGGAGCTGTAGGCTGCGCTGGGGGAGGAAGTGCGACCAGCCCGGCTCACCCGATGCACCGCAGGGCAGGTAAGTGCGCGAGGGCCCCAGGAGCATTGTGCGACCGCACAGCATTTTCAGCTTAGAGCCGAAATTAAAAAATTCCGTGTCCTCTCGCAAAAGAAACTGTGTGCAAAAAGGGCTGATGTCATGCAGAACCATCATCACAGCCTCGCTCCTCTCCCATTCCTATGCCGGGACAACAGCATCCTGCACAAAAGGCCATAGTCAGTGATAATGGATTGTCTTAGCGAGTAAGAAATGATGAGACATAGTTACTTGTGAATGATGCCCCGAAAGATTGGAAAAATAGATAATATTTACTGAGCATTGGTTCAGGTAGCTTATTTTCTCTTGGAATATTCATTTAATGTGCCAAAGATGTTTTCCCATTTTTCTCCACTCTGAGCCTAACCTTCCAGTTAAAATCCTCCTCTCTGCCACATAACTTGTGTAGGGAATTGAAAAAGACCAGGAAGAGTTGGCACTCATATTTCATTTTTGCCATGTTTTGCCTGGAAATTTTTGCTGTTGATAACCCCCCCAAGAAATTCATTAATGTGACCAAAGGCTATATTGAATTGCTAGAATCAGCTAGAATGAATCCATGGAATGAACCATCTTGTTAAGTCACCACTGATATAAGTCCCATTGATGCCTGCTCTAGTTGGGTCTAACCAATGGATATATAGGCCCAAATATATTCTAGCAATTCTTATCAGGAAATTCAGCACTTTTTCCCCTAACACTGAAGTATCAAGGACACATCTAATGGCCAAAATCTCCAACTGGTGAAGTTTGAAAGCTTATTCACATGCTAACTTGTTGGACACAATCCAGCATACTAAGTCTCAGTGGTTTCAGGAGAAAAAAAATTTAAGTATGTCCCCATCGAAATCCATGTCAGTATTCTTAATTTTGGTTGGAATGTGTAAATGATTAACCACAGTAATACTTTGCAGAACACATGATCATTACTTCTCTGTAAATATCTTTTTTTAATTTCCCTTTTCCAACAGAAACTGAGTGAAGGATTGGCTAAACTACGCACAGCAAGAGAAGTACCATCTGAATGCAGATGTCCACCAGGTATGTGGAAAATTGCCTAGATTTTTGTTGTTGCTATCCAACTTTTTAAAAAGTGTATAAACATTATTAACAAGATATGAAAAATATGCAGCAATTTTAATTTAGTCTTCTGATTTGCTATTGTAAAAAGGGTTTCAAGTATGGAAAGGATGCTTCTGTTAAAGTTATTCGACTTCTAGCTGTAGAGATAAGAAGTAGTTGACATGATAAAATCATTTTTTGTATGATTTTTGCTCTGCTGTCTGCATGCTTTTGTTACTCTGCAAATAGTGTCTTATATATAGATTTTTTGCTTAAACATTTCTTATCCCCTTTTCCTTATTTGTTGAACTTGTAAGTACCTTCAGTGAGTCTGTATGGGAATTGCTTTAACGCGCACACACATCCATGTTCATCACAGCAAACAACTCAAATGAATCATTGAGGAATTTTGATATGTTTTTGTTCAGTGCATTTTGTGCACTTTGTGACATTGAATTTATAGCTCAGTCTCTAATGACTTCAATATGGAAAAAGTACACAAATACTCTGTTGTTTCTTTCTATGAATATTGCTTGTAATACCTGAACAGCATGGAACATGCTATCTTATATTAGAAAAGACTGAGTATCATATGAACAAGGTCAGTTTTTAGATGGTGGGATCAAATGTTTCCATATGAGTATTTTTGTTTTGTGCAGAAATCAAAGTCCACTGACACATCCCTTGTTCATATATTATTTTGTAATGAAAACATCCCAGGCTGTAGAGCTTGGAATTGTAACAGACAAAAGCTTGTATGCTGGAATTTTCCTACCGGAAGTGGACATTAGATTTAGAATGTTTCTGAAATCATGAGGACAGAAAGAGTATGTCATCTTTTTTTGATCTCAAAATTACATATAATAATTTAAAATATTAGACATATCTTTGAAAATAATAATAATAGTAGCCCTTTTTGCTTGCCACTAGCAAATAAATTGAAAGCTGTCTTTATGTCTAAAATCCTGACTGACTTCCTTCAAAGTGGGCTAGAATGGTTGAGACATTAATCTGAAATGCTTTTTAACATGTCAAAATGTCAGTTACATTTGAGGAACTGGAAGTCTAATTCTGAAAAGTATGCTTTGGAGTTTGGTGTTTCTAATTGCAGTGTTGTGACAATTTTGCATTGACATGTATCCATCCAGTGGAAAGCCTGCTCAGATTCCCAGAAAGGCAGATGTATGCTAGTTACAGTGCAGAAGCATTGATGTTGGCATACTACAGCCTCAACATCAGAGCGCCTGCCTGGCTGATGGTAGGCTTGAGCTGATGACAGTTCCTCCTTTTAAAAAAACAAAACATAGCTATAGTCACTGATGCGAAGGTCCTGAGTCCCACTAGGGCAGAGATATGCAGGATATGGCAGCCCCTGAGGGAGTTCTGGGTTCTGTTTTGATATTTGCAAGCAGCTAATGCTGACATTAAGAGACTGGAGTGTCTTAACAGTCAAAGCAGGAGAGAGAGATTTCCTTGTTAGAAGTCCTCTTTCTTGCTGACCTTATCTCCATTTTCTTTACTGATTCATGAAATGAGTAGGAGGATGAAAAGAGAGGAGGAAAAGGCAAACCAGACCGGAGAACAGCCCCTTTCCATACTCATATGTCTCTGATTGTCCTGTCTTTCCTCCCACATTGAAATCTTCCAGCCTACATGATTCTATGATTTCCTGTGTTTTTACTATCAGGGCCAAACTAATCATGGAGTTAGTTAATATAGTTTATAAATTGCTTAAAGGTAGCCATGATGAGAAGTCTGGAGAGGCAACACCATTTTAGTCACAGGCATTGACCAACATGGGGAGGAAGGGAAGCATGCAGATACCGTGATGGCACTAAGCTGGTAATTGAGACACGTGTGAGAGGGAAGCACATGACAGCAGTTTTCACCTTGACAGGTGTCATGACTGTGGTCCTCCCCCACCCCATTCCCTATTACAAGAACAAAATGGCAAAACTGAAAGTGTAGAAATATTGTTGTATTTATTGGTGGCCCTGCCTGCCAGACTACTCTTGGATGGAAGAGATGAAGGTGAAACTCTCTGGTAGTGGGATCAGTATCAGAAGGACTGGCATGACCATCTACCACTTAAAGGGTTTGGATTTATGCAGTAGGATTTGATTACTTCTTTTTGAACAGCAAACCTGTATTTCAAATATTTTGGAACTCTGCCCCTCCTCAGTTTCAGGAGTGTTTGTGATGAAGAATGCATGCTCCAGTTTAAGAAGTTCATGTGGTCTGTTGACTTCAAATAAAGATGGTGATGGTGATCACTGCTCCTGGGGACACTTAGATGCTTTCCACATCTTTCCTTCTTGCAACATCCTCCAGTCACAGAAGGGAGTATGATGGACATACCTCTTCCTTCCACAGCACAGCTGGGCACTTTCCCATGCTGCACTGGGGCAGGAAGCGCTTCCATCATGCTTTCAGGCCTTCTGCAGGGCAGGTAAATGTGGGAGCATTGCACAGTCAGGAGTCATTGGGGAAAACCTATCAATGATTTACCTTCCACTATTGCTCTGGTTGGCGATGGGAGAAGGTTGGGACCGTGACAACATATTGTGGAAGCATCATCGCGGTCCCACTCCTTTCCCATCCCCATGCCAGAATGAGAGCCTCCTGCAGAAAGGATCGTAGGATCTGCTGTGTGGTGGTTGGAACATTGCCCAGAACTGTAGGTTCATGGTTCATTGTCCATTGCCTACATACATTAAGGGAGAGATGAATGCTGGGTCGAGTGCCAGGATAAATTCCAAAAGGTTGCTTTCCTTCTTGTTAACTATAAAACATACATACATGCATGCATATGTGTGTTTGAGTGCACAGACACACACATACAACAACAACAACAACAACAACAACAACCTTGGGAGGTTTAGAAATCTCATGTTAGTGTATGAAATATAGGGGTCTTGTCTGTTTTTTAATTAGTAATAATTGATAAAAAGTACAGGCTGACAAAGGATGGTCCTAAGTCCCAGTTAAAACTGTCTTATGTGATATACAGTGCCACTCCGTGACTGTTTTTATTAAAAGGTCCCATTAGACTTAGTGGAATGTTGTCCCAGATGAATATGTATAGCAGGGGTCAGCCATGTTGTACCTCCAGATGTTTTGGATTATACATTGCCCACAATCCCTGCCTATTAGCCATGCTGACATGTATTGATGACAGAGCATAAAAAAAATATTCTAGGCCAGGATTCAGTTGGGTAGTTGCACTGATGGAAGAAACTTGTCATATGATCCAAAAGGGGTCATTTTTTCCCTCCCCTTTTGCTTGCAGCTTCCATGTGCCTGCATGTGTAATGCTCTCCTTCTTTTCCCCCTGCTTTCAACCCAGTTTTCTGCAGCACCAGGCTCCTTTGGAAGGTTTTCTGGAACTCTGGAGCAGATATTGGAGAGTTGCTGGGAGCTGCGTGCATGCTTGCAGTAGAATCAGACCTTTCTAGATATATAAGTTGGGATCTTCCATCAACAGAAGTACCCAGTCGGATCCTGCTCTTGGAACTTGCTCAGAGAGTGCCTGAGTGTTTGCTCTTGATGTGTATGTGTGCAGACACACATAGCAGTGGATATATAGTTTCAGTCTTAGCCACAGCTAGCTAAAATCCCACTGATTTTAGCGAATGTACACCAGAGTTCTGCGTGGAAGGTACTATCAGTACAATCAGACATGACTTCAGAAGTATCCATTTCATTTCGAAATGAAATGTTTAATCTTCTGAAATTCAGTTAGCAGTCTACACATCTTTTGGTATTACTAACCACCAGAGGGAGCTAATATTATTTCATGGATACCATGGAAACTGAGTTACTGAAAATGCTAACTTTGCAATAAATAATCTGAAATGGGTTTTCAAATAAGGAGAATGACTCCAGAACACTGTAAGATTTAGATTCTAGAGAAAATATCTGAAAATGAAGCACTTCTTTACTTGGTTATTAATGTATTCAGGCACTTTAAATCTGGTGTGGTGTGAGTATGTTTTATCAGGTTCAGTTACATAGTTTGTATGCAATCTAGACTGCATAGTGTGTACTATAACATAGGTGTTTTATGTCTCTGTTGTGAGTTTGTCTTTTTCAGAATCAATGCAATATAGGAAACAAGATCATGGTTGCTGATTGGTACTCAGTTGTTTCCAGAGTCAATAAACAGAAGTTTGATATTATGACAGAGGCTTTCTTAAGTACAGGAAGTGCAATGCCTACTTCAGATCAACCCGTGGACTTGCCTCATGTAAACATTTAAAAGCCTTGCCTCATGTGAACATTCTTTGGGATCTAACACTGAATTTTCAGGCAATGTCTGCTCAGCAAGGGGCTGTTTTTAGCAACCTGCATTGAAACACTACACTGGTAAAATGAAACCAAACCCAAAGATTATGTCCTACTTGTGCAGTATCTTTCTTGAGGAGAAAAATGGGAATTGCTGCACATGTGGCTACTTTATTACACTGTGTGAATTTCTGCAAACATTTTAGAAATTCACTATTTTTAAAAAATGTTAAACATTGTAGGGATGGAGAGGCTGTACATTCTAAAGACATAACTAGTTGCTCCTTGATGTGTTTAAAACCAGTTTAAAACAGGTATAGACAAAGTTAGGCTTTCCTCATGTTGTTGGTGCAATTTGGTCACTCCTGATTTAAAAGGCATTCTCTCTCCAAAGAAATCTATGCCATTTTTTTCCTTCTAGGTCTGCAGAAGCACCCCTTTACAACTCAGAACTGGTTTGTGAAAAATTTCATCATGTGCTACTTGTGCAGTATATTTCTTGGGAGAAGAATGAGAATGGCTGCAGAACTAGCTACTTACTACAATTTATTAATTTGCCCCTTTCCTTCCATTTCTGATGTGAGACTCCATGCTTTACCATATCCACTTAGTCAGTTTATAGAGTTTATCTTCATGTCCTTAAAAAATTACCAGCACTTGGAGTGAAGTGAAAGAAGCTTGGTTACTGGAAGGTATTTGGAAGAAATATATTCTTATTCTATGGAGTACAGCAGGAATGGACAACTGTATGGGAGCCAGAGGCCAATTCCTACCTTCCCTCCTCCCCACTGCTACCATGGGCTTCAGCATAGTAAGCCCAAATATCTCTGTCTTTATCTGCTATCCTTCTCAGAATGGCAACTGGAAGTGACACCATATCCCTCCCATCATCATTTTGAAAGAGACTGTGATGAAAATGAAGGTATTTAGGGGGTAATGCCCTGGAAAATGCACCAATAATTTTTAAAAATAGGGTTTGGGATTTAGGGAAGTTGGCATGGGTCTTCAGAGTCAACAAAAATTGGTTCAGGGACTGCTTGTGGCCTGTGGGACACATTCTTCATACCCCAGGAATAGAGGCAGGGAATGCAAAGCAGCAGCTGCTCCTAAATGTCAGGAGGAGAAGATAGTATTGGTGGAGAGGAAGCAGTTTTGCACATGGGGAGGGAGAGAATCTGAGCCTTAGAGAGAGATGGAAAAGGATGTGTCTGGCCCTCCTCCATTAGATTTTCAGTATTCTTAGAAACACACAGAACCATTTAGAAATGTCAAACAGATTTTTCAAAAATTCTGTTGCAGATTTTTCTGGTAGTGCAGCCTTTTCCCTTTATGGTTCTCACTAGCTAGGATCAAAGACATTCTCACTCTGTTCAAAGATTGTGGGCAAGCAGATTTATTGAAGGAAATACAGTGCAACTGGACAAAAAAAATTAATGTGATTTTTCACTTGCAAGAGAGGCTTAACTGTGGCTGTTCAGTAGCAGATACTCTGACATGCTTGTTACACTGTTATTAAATTAATTGCAGAGCCTATGGGATTTCCTTTGCAATGGTCTATCGTGGGATGTTACCCCCTCCCTGTTTTATGGACAAGCAACATATTCCATTAAGGAGACCACTTCCCATTTCTGAAATCTCTTGCAGGAAAATAGGATTCTTCTTAGAAAAAGTTTACTCTCATCTTTGAAAATAACTAATATCTCACACATCTATTTTACCACAGGGCTACAGTAACTACTAGCTTCAAACAAGGAAAAAGCAAACAAACAAAAAACCTTGATTCATAATTTTTCTTTGTCTCTTGCAAGAATTAAAAAAATCTTCTCAAAATAATGTATGTGTGCATAATTATATAAAATATTCAAAGTTGTTAATAGAATACTAAGTGTAATTCAAAGCAAGTATTTCCAAATAACATATTGGCTACAAAAAAGTGAAACAGTTCTTATGCCAGATGTTGTTCCATTTCTACAGAATGAAAGCCATGTGCATTGTGGGAAGATTATTAGGTGAATCTAAATGCATTCCTGTGGTCTCAGTGACTCTTCTAATGACTAAAACCTTCAGATGGGTGACTTGTTTTTTTTGCCAGTATGCTTTTTCTGTAAATGGTGGAGGCAGAGGAATTACTTATAACCTCTGGCAATTTCCTCATGTGATGGGGGAAAATTATTAAAGAGGTGTAGTTAACAGAGTGTTGAAATATTATTTGATAACCCATGCTCTCCACCCATGATTAATTTTTCTGTGTCACTTTTCCTCATAAGAATATAAAAGCTGGATTTTAATAGTAAGGCTTAATGAAGTCTGGTTAGACCAGTTTTTTAAGATGTTAAAACTTAGTCCATAAATCAAACCCGTTAATCTTAAAACTTAAGGTCTCACATGCTTTAAATGGACAAGCAGTAATTTAAAGATTTGGGAATCTTGATTGTAGGCTTTTAAAAACAAAAGAGTACACTCAAAATGCTGCATATGTTCCAGTCACAAATCTGTTAGCAATTTAATCTTGAGAAAGGAACATTTGGCAGTATTATTTAGGTGGAGACCTGTTGCCAGCTCTGTCTCTATTGTGCTTCTCCATGTTCGTATGTAAAAGGTGACAGAGCTGTCCTCCCCAACTCCATCTGTAAGTTTATGGCAGGCTTCAGAGGGCATGTGGAGCGATTATCTGTGTACCACATGCTGAAAGAATAGTAGACAGGATAGCTTGCCAAGCATTACCTTTAAAAGTTAGCGCTGCTCCGAGAATGTTTAAAATGTTTCTCAAGAGCAAAGGATTTGCTGCTCTCTGAGAAATGGAGTACTCTCCAAGGTGGATAGTCTCACTAATACTGATGTAGGATGACAAATATTATGTAAAATTGATATTAATATTTAAACATTATTGAAATAGCTGCTGTTTCAAAACATTGTATATACTTAAATGTTGTACTCTTTATTTGGAATAAGCATTTGTTGAATAAAGAAATAAAAAATGGCTTTTTTGGCATGTCTTAAGTAATGGCTATCTGATTCAGCTTTCTTTCAAATGTTTTTTAAAAGTGAAGGTCAGAACCTACAATGATAAATGCTGATAAATGCTCTCTTGGCTGTGCCTAAGAGCTTTAATTTCTTAAGCTCTTCAGGGACAAAGTAACAGCACATGAGAGCAGGAGAATGAAATGAGGGAGGCATTTGAAGGAGTGAGTGTTGTACTAATGAATTATTTGGATTACCCTCACATTGTTCAGTGCCTGCAAGTCATTTCTGACTTATGGCATCCCTGAGGTGACCTTATCACAAAGTTTTCTGGAGGCTGTGTGTGTGACACACCCAAGATCACCCAGTGGATTTCCATGGCTGAACGGGGAATCGAATCCTGGCCTCTAGGGTCATAGTCCAATATTCAAACCACTATGTAGACAGAGTAAAATGAATGTTTGGTCAGAAAAAAGTAAAATTTCACAAAATACTAAAATATTATGCCCATAACAGTCCAGAGGAGGGTGTGAATTGGTGCAGGTATTTTGTTTATTGGAAACAATGACCACAGAGTAATCAAATTCCATATATATTATCAGGGAACTCCAAAACAGCCACATTTGACTTTTAAAATGGAAATGTGTCAAACCATTTATGGACTTTTTAAGCAATAGGAAACCTATGAGATACAATAATTTGTGGCTGTGGGCACTAGTAATTGTAGTAGGATTACTTAGTTGGATCTGCAATGGTAGAATATTTTTTTCTCTTTATTTTTGTGTCTTTCATGATAGTTTGGCTTAGCAGATCAGAGCTCTTTTTTGTTTTAGTAGGTTAGCATTTAGTGTTTTAGTTAGTGTTCAGCGTTTTCCTTTACCATGCTAATACTTTATTCTAGTTCTAGTTTTTTTTCCTTTTTTTGAACATAAATGTCTTCGATTGTTACAATGATCTTAACTGTAAATTTGACTGTTTTAAAACTAATACAGAAATAATCTTTTTTAAAATAAAGAAATGTGTCAAAAATGAGGGAGGTAGTGCTAGAAGTTGAAAAAGAGTGTCAAATCCCCCCAGAACACTTCAAAACTATTTGAAGCAATAATAGAAGTTCAGACAGAATGGCTGTATGATACCACAGATCAAAGAAGATACCACCATGTTCCAGAGGATACAAGCTTGCTTAATATATAATGTCAAGGAAACTAATAGAGGCCAGACTTCTTCCCTCAAAATGCAACAGCTTTAGCACAGCTCAGTCCTGTGCAATGGGTTTCCTGACTGCAAAGCACAGTTCTGATCCATGCAGTTTTAAAATATTGAAACCTCCACTTATCTCAAGTTACTCCAAATTAGGATATCTTCTGAAAAAGAAGTTAGACAAATTCATGGACACTAAATTTATCATGAAGACTCTATACTACCTCTAGTATCTGAGATAATATGCTATTGAGTACCAGTGGCTAGAGAACACGTGCAGGAAGTAGGTGTCACTTTTGCTGGTGCACTTCTTATAGATAGAGATTGGCACTGCTGGAAACAGGGTGAGCTGGATAGGTCTTGAATATGATTTGATTCAGCAGGGCTCTTTTTGTATATTATTTGCCCAGATCATAAGAAGATAAATACAGTGATCAGAAATTAAGCACTTTTTAATATCTCTACTTTTGTGCAGGGCTCTGAGAACTCCTCCTTGAAACAAATCTAGGCACCCGTAATAAAATCATTGCAATTTGAGTTTGTTTTGTAAAGTGAGCTCAGTTAAGGTATAACATACTATTTTCTGGTCAGTGTTGACCTTGTTCAGAGGAGGTAATGCAATTGAACTAAAAAATTTTTTTGCAGTTTCAGAACGGGATCAAGATAGAGTCACTGTTTCCCATTATAATGGAACAGCACTTGCACTTTCTTGGCAAGATATCTGACTACCTCTAGGCCAAAACCACATTTTGCACTTTTTCAAGAGATGGCAAACTGTTCTGAAAGGTGTTAGGCTAGGGCCAATTCCAGATTGGTTGGGGAATTTGCAAATTGGTTTCCCCTTGTTCTCTTACATTGGTAGGCCTCCTTAGCATTCATGTTGGCCCTAACAGGTCCAGCTGGCCAGTTCTTTCCCACACCCCCTGCTTGCAATGCTTCAGAAGTTGTTTTCTTGCAAATGTGTGTGTGTGTGTGTGATTGAGAGAGAGAGATGGCATCCAGATGAGTAGTGGATCATTCCTGGATTTTGTTGTCTTGCTAGTTGCTTGGGGATGCTGTCTGCTGACATCTAGTCTGATATAGCCAAAAAAATCAAGTGGTAAAGTGTTAAGTAATGATTCCACATTTGGATGTCCTACCCCCAATAATTGTTTGCTTATAAGTATTATGTTGAAAAGCATTATTCCCAGCATCCTAGTCTCTCTGATGAGATGCTAGGTGGTTTTTTCCCTAAGGTGCTGAAAGTCACCTGGCCCTGCTTAACCCATAAGGAACTAGGCATTCAGAATCAAGCCACGACAATCCAACTTGACAGCCTGAAGTGTCCAAGGGGGGAAAATAACACTTGATTCTGTTCATAATCATAAAATGATAGTTAGACTGAGGGCACAACTGATCAGCAGTCCAAATAATCAATGTGTAGTGCATGGAGTGGTTATTTTTGTGTGCCTCCAACTCAGTTCCTAGTTATGGTGACCCTGTCCTCAGATTTACTTGGCCAGAGTTATTCTGAGATTGTTTGCCATTGCCTTGCTTTCAGACTAACTGAGAGTGACCTTGCTGAGCTCACTCAATGGATTTCCATGGTTGAACAGGGATTCAAACCCTGATCTTTTTACTTTTCCAGTATTTACTCTTCCAACATTTAGCATCAATGAAATTAAAAAAAATTGAGAAGGCAACAATTTGCTATCTGATGGCCTCCAAACAGAAAATGACAGAATACCATTAGTTGTCATCTGCAAGTCAAACACATAATCATCAGGCTACAGCCCATTCTTGATAATAGGATCAAATCTTTGGTAGCAAACATGTACTTACAGGCAATCCCCTTCACCTACAAAAGCTTATCTACAACAGGCCATGCAACATAGGCCGTTTCTGCCCTTCACTGTTACAGTGCTGTTATTCCACTTTCACCGTCCTGTGGAATTCTGGGCTTTGCAGTTTAGGGAGGGGCCTTTAGAATTCTCAGCCAGAGAGCTCTTTGGCCTCAGAAAACTACAAACCCCAGAATTCCACAGGATGTTGAAAGTAGAATAATAGCACTATAACAGCGTCAGGCGGAAATAGCCATAGACAGAAATACAAACTGTACCACAAATCCAAATACCAATTCTGGCAGTACTATCATGTATCCTAATAGTTGATACCAATGACATCATAGATGCCTCTATTTGTTCATTTTCCAGTGTCATATGTATCATCATCTGTCAGCTGCACCCCTTAGCATTCTACATACAACGACCAGAACAGGCTCTGTACAATAGAATAAATAGATATGAATTTGATATTAGAAATGACAATACACAAAAATGAGTGTCAGTATACTTTGATTTCCTTAGATATTATAATTGATCTAACTGGTGGCTTCTTAGCACCCTACATATAGACTTGTTTTCATTACTATTGTACAGTGGGTATAACAATCTTTTTCAGGAAAAATCACTATCTTCAATGGAACCAAGTTTTCTGAAAACATTATATGTTGTTTTGATACTTCAGAGACCATGAAGAGCCTAACAGATTAGCAAACCTGGGTATTATGCTAAAAGTAACTGATGTCTTTGTGCATCTCAGTACTACAACAGTTTCATGTTTATGACACTGTTTCTGCTCCCCCCAGTTGTAATTTTACACATATCTCCAACAATTTTTTTCATCCATCTCTTTTTATTGAGCTTCAACAACCTACTTATGTCTTTTTAACTCTTAATGTCCATCATTAAGATTTGTACTTGTCACCCCATTACCATGCTAGCATGTTTTGAATTTCTATTACATTTTGCACGTGCAACACACACACACACACACATGTTCACTTCATGCATCTGAAGAAATGGACTGTTGTCCATGTAAACTTATGATGAAATAAATTACCGTGATCCCGCCACTTTCATAAGGATTCCAGGTGGCAAATGCAATAGTATTTTCTCTGATGTGAAATTGATGTTGCTAAATTCATTAGGAGTTTAAAGGAATAAAGGTTACAGTTCCACTGATAGAATGTACATCAGAGTTTATATTTGTGGAATAGAAAAAGGGATGCATTTGGACTATTCCCCTTTCTGTCTGTACCACTACTATTCTTGCAGTGCAATTGGTTCTGCAAATGGTTCTTTAGTATGGATAGTGAAGAGGCTGCAGGGCAAGGGGAAATTGCAGAACATTGCTTCTTCTTCTTTTTTATTGATCAAACTATCTTCTGGATCACAGATCATTCTGTCAGCTGAGTGGCATAAACTTGTTATAACCCTACAGCACTAAATGTAGGAAATCTACTTTTATTCGATGGAGTGGAGTGTATGTGTTCAGCTAGCACAGACATTTGACCCCAGAATGTTCTTATTTGTTGTTCAGCAGCAGTTAGGCTAAAACTCTGGCCATTTCCGCACTAGAGTGTTAAACTGCTGCTATTCCACTTTCAGTGCCCTGTGGAATTCTGGGGTTTGTAGTTTACTGAGACCAAAGAGCTCTTTGGCTGAGAATTTGAAGTGCCCTTCCCTAAACTACAAACCCCAGAATTCCATAGGAGGTTGATAGTGGAATAGCAGCACTTTAACACTGTAGTGCGGAAATGGTGTCTGAAATGCTTTCTAAACTTGTGTTCAAAAGCACATAATTCAAGGTATCCATGTGGTAAAGTTGCTGAAAGAAATCTGAACAAGTAATTCCTAGTGTATGTCATGTTTGTGTCTTTCTAGGAAACTTGGGCCATTTCCGCACTAGCCTGTTCTAGTGCGATGATTCCACTTTCAACATCCTCTGGAATCCTGAGGTTTGCAGTTTCGGGAGGCGCCAAGTGGCCCCTCCTGAAACTGCAAACCCCAGGATTCCAGAGGATGTTGAAAGTGGAATCATCGCGCTAGAACAGGCTAGTGTGGAAATAGCCTTGATTTCAAATCTGTTATGTGTTAGGTAACCTAGTGGAAACAGTATTTAAATCATGGATTTCCAGGCGACAGATTTAACCATCATTTAAGGCAATTTCAGTTGTTGCTTTAAGGTTTCTTTTGTGTTTTTGGGTGCTTTCCTTATTAACACCATTAATCTGTGCTTCTAAATGGGTATTTACTTCCCAGAGTCAATTACTGAGAGTAGCTAATTTCAGTTTATAGCTGTGGTATCTCTGCTGTTTCAGCAAACCAACTGTGCCAAATGGCTTTTTAACCAATTTACTAAGGCCTGACTTTCAATGGATAAAAACATAAACCTAAATGTAATCTAATAACTGTTTGTGACTTAGCAAGCATGCTAATGATGAGTACCCCCTGAAGCAGGTATCTCTCGGCATCTGGTCATACAGCCCAGGACAGATGTTTTCATCAGCCTAAACCTAGCATGAAAGGGCTTTGACTGTGGTCCTTATACCAGAGTTGTTGTTGTTGTTGTGTACCTTCAACCTATTTCCAACTTATGGCAACTCTAAGGTGAAGCTGTCATGTGGTTTTCTGGGGCTGAGTGTGTGTCAACCAGTGGATTCCCATGGCTGAGCAGGGAATCAAGCCCAGGGTTATAGTCCAATGCTCAAGCAGCTACACCACTTGAACACAATGGGATTTGTGTAGACTTGCACCTTTAGTGACCTGCATTTGTTGAGCTTCAAAATCAATGCATGTGCTAAAGTAAAATAGTAAAAGATTATGTTAATATCTCCAGACCTGCTGTGGAGGGGATTTCTTCCCTATTTTGGAACTGTTAACCTTTCATCCCATCTCTCTTTTCTTCTCCTGTCCTCCCCATTAAATTAAGACACTTTAGTTTGGCAGTTTAGAAAGCAATTACACAGCACGTCCAGCTGTCAGCACATAGATTGAATGTGCAGCAGAGAAGTCTGGTGGGGTCCCCTTCAGGCTGTGTCAGAGTTTCCTTTGAAACAGATCTCAAGCATCCCTTGTTGCCCAAGAGTGTACAGACTGTCAGTATTGTTTGTACACTAGGATTAAGGCAGCTGAAACAAAATGGAAAATTAAATTGTGAAGAAAAGTGGAATGTACTAATTTATTTATGTATGTATGTTCTTAAATTGGAAATGATGACACCTGAACTTTTCAGCAAGACAGTTTTAACTTAAAAAACAAAAAGCAAAAAGTGGTGTGAGGTTTGTGAGTTTGTCAGAAAGTGTAGCTTTCTGTTTAAGAATTTAACATTGCACAAATAAGCCTAATAAGTAATTGTGTTTGTATTTATTGCTGTAAAAAGTAATTTAATTTGCACCTACCTCCTCAGTCTTTCCCAGTATAATCATTAACAGTTGGTTGTGGCTTTTAAAACATCTTCTTAACATTTGACTGCTCTCATTTTCAACTGGGACAGTTATCATTTTACTGAGTCCAAACCTTGCAGAAGCATCACCATCCAGTCTCCTCAAAGTTAAAGAAGCAGCTAAATTGTACAATATAATATATATATATAGGAGTATATGTAGCCCTAGTGGCAAAAGTTGGAATCCAGCAAATGGCACTGTAAAGACAGTAGTTAGCAAACTTTTATATAAATCATTCTAGATTAAATTGTTTCCCTATTTATAAAGTTAAAATCAGCATTTTTCTTTTTTTTTTTTAAGTTTGCTGATTGAACCTTTCCCTTTAAACTGACTTCTCCAATATCTTAGCACTAACTGCAATTAGGTGCTTTTGTATGTGCCTTCAAGTCCCTTGTCAATTTATGCCACCCCATTAATTTCACAGAATTTTCTTAGGCAAGGAATGCTTAGATGTGAGTTTACCAGTTCCTGTCTCTGAAATATAGCCTACAGGATCTGATATTCACTGGCAGTTTCCCATCCAAGTACTACCCAGGGCTGAATCTACTTAACTTCCAAGATCAAATGGGATCTTCATGCCTTTAGGGTGCTCAGGTGACTTAGATGCTTTTAGTGTTGCCTAATTCTGTCTGTTTCTCCTGATCCACTGGAATTGAGGAAAAGATCAGTTGCAGTGGTAACACATGGTGAAGAATGGTAGCATGAAAGAATGTGGCAAAGAAAACTCATGGTTCAGCTGGTCGTGTTCAGCCCTGCATGGTTTAGGTCCAAGTTACCTGCAGGATTGCTTCCTCCCATATAATCTGCCCTGCATACTAAGGTCCTCTTAGGCTCGTTTACTTAAACCAGTCAGAACTAGACTGGCAATGGTCAGCCAGAGGACCTTCTTGTCAGCCAGTGTGGAATGACCTGCCGGATGAGATTCAACAGCAAAATACACTGTCCAAATTTTAAAAAGTTCGAAAGACCTATCTCTTTTGGTAGGCCTACCCAGTAAATTTTTAATTATGAATTTTAAATTGATGTGTTTTAAATGGTTTTATATGTTTTAGGCCCTTTCCACATGGGGGTATTAAAACGGTGTAGCGCGACCTCTGACGGAGGTCGTCTACACCGTAAAATGGATTGGGGCAGATTACTTTAGTGTAATTCCACACCCCAATCCGCGCTAGGGTGCCCGGAAGTGGCCGCACTGCGTGCTTTTTAAAAACTACTTTTCAAGTGGTTTTTAAAAGGCACAGGGCGTGCAGCCACGTGCAGCTGCGTCACAGCGCCCTGTGTACATTTGCAGACGCACGCAAGGGCGTGCCTGCAGATCTGCCGGGGGCAGGCTTTCTGGCTGGCGAGCTTCTCCGGTTGGTGGAGAGCCTCCGCCAGCCAGCAGCCACCATTTTGGACGCCACAGGACGCTGCAGGATGCCGATGAGTGTGGAGCAGCGAAAACGCGCTGCTCCACGTGGCGATGGACTTACCCGGATGTAGGTAAGGTCCGTCCTAGTGTGTTTTTGCCCGTTTTTCCTCCGTGTATGGAAAGGGCCTTAGTGTGTTTTAAACTACAATGTGCTTTTAATTATGTTTTAACTTATGTTGTACCCCACCTTGAGCTTTAGGAAGAGGTGGGTAAGAAAATAATGTTAATAACAACAACAACAACGACGACGATGATGATGATGATGATGATGGAAATATACAAAAATGATATCTTTATCTTGAGAAGCAAGTTATTAGAAAAAAGGAATTGCTTGTGGGAATAGAAACAAAGAGGATTTGCTATAATGAAGAAGAATATGCTTAAAATCCATGTATAAGTATTGACCTGGAAGCCAATAGGCATCTGAATTCTTAATGTGTGAAAAGCCAGATCCAACAGAAGAAAGGTGGGGAAGATACTGCAGAGTAGATTGTTATATGAAAGGTTATGTAGCTCTTGGTAGAATGTATGCTTGATATGCAAAAGGACCCGGTCTCAAACCCTGACCCATGTTTGACATCTGAGAACGTCTGTCTCAATTTGTGTAGGCACTCCTGAGTTAGACCAGTGAACATTGCTTGGTGTGAGGCATTTCCCAAGTTCTTGTGTATCTTGTTGGAAACAGAAATAAGTTCAGGGTTAATTTCTAAGGAAGATTGCTGGGGTTCTAATCAGAAAGAGAGAAGTTACACTGGATTGTTTTAAAATAGTATATCCTTCTGTTCTGTTAAAAGTGGCATACCAGGTCAAAGTGTATGAGGAGGTAAACTGCCATCAGTTTGCTTGGGCTGGCAGGAAGCTCAGTGTTAAGTTAGTGTATAGATGGTATATGATACCTGCTAGGTTAAAAAGAATATACTGCGTTAACAGGTTTCTTCAAGGAAAAGGCACAACAGCACGTGTTGACTCCTACCATTATCATATGGGCCTGCAATATGTTTCAGACTATTGCATAACCTGGATGAAAGACATCTTTCCCCTGTTAGGTTTCTTGTGTTTAATCTCTCAGTAACTATAAAGATACTATTGGCCAGGCATGGAAAATTTGTAGTTGGCACCTGTGAAAGAATGGCTGAGCAAGGTCTCCAAGATTGCTGAACTAGATAAATTAAGAAGAAATGGAATACATCCATCAGTTATGATAATAGATATGCATTCTGTTTGTTATAAGAATATTCAGTGTAATTTAGCATCATTAGATAAAAGTGATTTTTTTAGAGTGTCTTGTAATCTTTGAAGGAAAAAAAGTAAAATGAAGTGGTTATGTCATTGAAGATAATACTAGCACAGGCATTGTTTCTTATTACTGCCCCTAATATGGTGAGTAGAACTGACTGTCTCTTTCCCAGATTGCTCCTTGCAGCTGACTGCTAACATTTCTAGTTACCACAGTACAGTGGAATATAATTTATGGCTGTGAAAATCCCAAACTATGGCCAACAGGTCCCCCCCCCCAAAAAAAACCCTAACATTCTTCATCCGGTGAATAGGACAGACATCTCCATCTCCTTATTTTGCATGATGGATGTTCTAGCTCTATGCAGCTGTGGTCATTGAAAGTATGCATGGGAATCTAACGTGAAGGAATGGTTGAACAAGTGTTTCCTTTTGCAAAAAGTCATGAGCAATATGGGTTTGGCTCTGAGCTTTGACACTGAGCAGTGGCAGTACCCCTTCCAGTTTTCTGTCATAAAGATTAGACAAGGTAAATTCCCAAAATGTGGTGGTTGTTTTTTTTTGTTTTGTTTTGTTTTTTAGTTAATGGGCAATTTAGGGTTTAGAGTCGGTTGGTGGATGCATGGAGATTTAAATATGGGGATGCTAAAGCTATATGTTTTCTTCTGAGAGACATAGATTGGTTTTGAGAATTGATATGTTTTTGATTTCAAAGACTAGCTAATGGACTTATTAAAATGGATATGATTTAACCCTGTAACCTTAATTTTGAGGAGGAAAAGAGGTGTTTGCTAATTGGATATTGAATGAAACTTTTCTTCAGGAAGAAAATGTTCTAAGAGCATGTAGAAAAAAATTGGCAGACTATTTTGGAGATAACTTGGCAGAGACACTGACATGAGAATAGTATGGGATTTGAGTAAGACATTTATGAGAGGATGTCTCATGCAGTAGAATATGGAATTGAAAAAGAGACAAGAAAAAATACAGCTACTTTTGGAGGAAAGAAAAAGTAAAGAAGAGATAAAGAGGTCTTCCGTGAATAAGGTGGTGATTGACTAAATTAAGATTTTACAAAGACGGCCGTCAATGATGGCTGTAAGTGAGATTGAGAAAAAGATATGTTATGTTAAGCAAAATAACTTTTAGTTTGCTAAAAAGCCTGGGAGGTGCTTGGTATACAAATTGAGAAAAGAAGAAAAAAATTAGCATAAATAAGGGGAAAGAAATATTAAGTGATAGTATTAACTTTTGCAGACATTTCATTTTTATATCGCTATATAAAAAGCAAGAAGTTTCATTTGTCAAAGATATTTAGATAAACAAAATTTACCTGAAATTTCAGACTTGCAAAAACCAATACTAAATGCACCTTTAATAGCAAGTGAGATTTTTGAAGCTATTAAGAAGATCAAGACTGGCACAGCAGGTTGCTACAAATGTTTTGAAGAACGCCCCCCACACACACTGCAGAAATTACTAAATTCAGTTCTCTGAAGGAAGATATCTGAGATATGATAAGAAGCAGTAATAGTTATGAGTTTGAAAGAAGGTCAGAATTTGACAACAACAAAAAATTAAACACCTATTTCATTACTGAATAATGGCTATAAGATTTTTCAACAATTTTGGCAGAAAGACTGAAGAGGATTTTACAAGATTTTATCCACAGAGTCCACAGTCTTAATTTTTACTGAAACGACAGTTATGTGGTAACACTAGATGTGTCTTGGATATCTTGGAATAATTAGAAAACTTTAATGGGAAGCAAGCAGCACTTATATATCTAAATACTGAAAAAGCCTTTGGTAATTTGAATTGGGACTTTCTGTTGACAGTTTTAGACAAGATGCATTTTGGTGATAATTTCATTATATAGATTAAGGCAGCGGTTCTCAACCTGTGGGTTGCGACCCCTTTGGGGGTCGAATGACTATTTCACAGGGGTCGCCGCTCCTCTATCCTGCCCCGACCCCTTTTGAAACAAGGCGGCCTCACAGCCAATGGGAGCGCTGTTTCTGAGACCCCTTGCTGGGAGGAGAGGAGAGGAGGCGTGCTGAGCGTGTGCGGGGACATTTCCCCATCTTTCCCTGCTGGGTGGGGAGGCATTGTAGGAGCCGGAGGTGGAGAGAGCGAGAGGAGAGAGTGTGGAGCCGGAGCATGGAGGTGGAGAGAGCGAGAGGAGCTCGCGGGTGTAGGGTGGTCGAGGGGCTACAGCGGGTATCGCACCCCACTCCCAAGCCCTCAGAGGGACGAAAGGAGGAAGGAAGGGGCGCCTATGCGATGTGGGAGTGAGAGTGTCCGAGCAGCCGCGCTCCCTTTAAAAGAGGGAGGGAGGGAGGGAAAGTCTTGTAGTGAAGGTGGGGGTCGCCGCTGTTGGGGCTTGACTGAACAAATCGATGGAAAAAACAGGGAAGAGACCCGCTCAGGTTGCTTAGTGCGGAGTGCCTTTCCTCATATCTGGGGTAGGGAGGAAAAGAAATAGCGAATGGACGTGCACATTTGGTTTAGTCTGCTGCCTGGGAGCTGTAGGCTGCGCTGGGGGAGGAAGGGGTGGGGCGGTCGCGCGACCAGGAATCCAGCTGCGGGACGAAGGAGCAGTGAAGAGAGCGCCTCACACAGGAACCTGCTTGTGCGAACGGCACCCCCCAGCTCCGCGATAAGGTGTGGAAAAGGCCCAGGAGTGGTAGTGTGCAAGCGTGAGCCACACACTCCCATCCTCCTGCCCCCTATTCAGAAGGGACTGAAATTGCTCCCCTTCTCCGCTACTGGGAGAGCCTCCCGTCTGACAGGCCAGCTTGGGGGGGTGGCGGCAGCATGGGGGGCAGGCCCCTCCTTGCCACATCCCCTGCCCCACTTGCCACAGAGGGGGGCGCTGCGGAAGGGCCGGGGGGCCAAAAGGCGGCGCTTTTCTGGGGAGGTGAGCTGTGCCTGGTGCAAAAGACAACGGCGCTGGGATTCCTCCCCCCGGCTAGGGTCGACACTCTGGAAACTTTTCCCACACTGCCCCCCCCAGCAGAAACGAGAGTAAAGCAGAAGCAGAGTCGGGGGGGGGTTCTCGGAGTTTTTTCCTGGGGGAGACACACGGCTCCTCTTTCCCTCCTTGCCCGCCCCCCCCCGTTCCTGGCCAGTGAGGTGGCCTTTGCCGGGAGGGGGGAGGCATTGTAAATAAGAAATAAATAATTTTATGGTAGGGGATCACCACAACATGAGGAACTGTCTTAAAGGATCACGGCATTAGGAAGCTTGAGAACCACTGGATTAAGGCAATTTATGACACCCAGTTAGATTCTCCCATCCAATCCTGGGTGGGGATTTCTTCAGGTTAATCTTCATCTCTTTCTTGGCTTATGTTTTATCATATCACCAGAGACCAGTGGCAGGTGTGATTGTTAAAGCTTTCTGCAACATAAGATAATGGCACACTGTCTCTGCTTCTTGAAGGTCCCAGGGGATCAAGTAGCAATCTCCTGTGGCTGTTGACATCTCTATCTATTTTTCTCCTCAGAAATGTGAACCCCAGTGTTATATTTTTATACCACCTTGTCTCAGAAAAAAGAGGCTCAAGGCAGATTACAAATTAAAACATAGCACAATTAAAACATACAGAAGAATCCATGTTAAAATGGAATTAAACTAATCACAGTTTCAAAAGCAGCACTCTTTTTGAAAGCCCCTTCTTTAAGATCTTCAATTCCCCAAAGGCTGTCAGAATGAAAAGCCTTTGCCTATTCACAGAAGGACAACAGGGAATGGGCCTCTATTGGAAGGGAGTTGCAGAGCCTTGGAGCAGCCTAGCAGCTGTGACTGTGAAGATTGTGTCACTGTGAAGATTGTGTCACCTGAAGATCTCAGGGCCTGGGCACACTCATACTGGGGACATATGACCTGTCAGATAGCCTGTACCTAAGCCATATCTGTTAGGTTAATTAGGTAAATGCCAACCAGTTTTGCTTGTTATGTTTGGAAAGCCTTAACAGGTTTGTTCATTTTTCTCTCCATGATGCAATATAATGCCATATAACAAAATCTGAAAACTTGAAGTGCAACAAATCGTGCAAAAATAGATGGTGATACATAGTTTGTTTTGCTTGTTGGTTTATTCTTAACTTAAATAATCTTTTTCTTAATGTGTCTCATATTTGCTGAAATGGCAAATGATGCTTCAGGTCAGACTTAGAACATTTGTATATGTGTGTTGATGCTTATCTCTACTTATCTATCTGACGCATCTGTGTAGAGGAGATTTCAAAAGACAATACCATCCTTTACAAGCAACCTGCTTTACTGGATATAACCTTGCTGGTGAGTAGTGAACTATTTTGAAAGTTGAATTAAGCTGACACCTGTTGTTGTAAGATCTGTGTCTGTCACAGGCAGACTTTTAGCAGTGTGATATGGGACCAATTTTCTCTGCTTACACTTACAATTTGGCAGTATGCAGAAATATAGTGTACTATTTTAATTCCATCCTTAAGGCAAATTTACCTGACAGAAGCCTACCACTGACCTAGCAGAGATTGGTTCTTGCTGATTCACATCCCCACTCCCCACCATCTGTTAACAATCTTCCTTGACAGTCATACATTTTGGTGTTTGAATTTACTTGTGACTGTGATACAACAAATCTTTCTACTTCTTATGACATCTGATAATGGTGGGGGTTTTTTTCTATTATAGCAGAGCTATTTGCTTTTAGATCATACTTCTCAATCCTAGAAGTTCTGAAGAGGGTTCAGTGACTTTCTCAGAACCTCTCTGTTAGAAATATATTCAGTTAATATAGAAACTTGTCTAAGGTTTCTCTCCAGGTTTCCTGGCCAAGTGAACCCAGATTTCTCTTCTAATCATACATCAGGGATTTAAAATCTTGTAGAATCTGAATCCTTTATGAGCGTTCCCTCCTATAGGATAGGCACATGGCTGTAATGATTGCATAGTCTTTTTTTGTTAATGTGTAATCTGAATTAAAGATTTAGGATATAAATGCTTAAATATTGACACATGAATCTGTGTCAGTGTGTTGGGCCATTTAGCTCATCTACTAGGACAAACATCTGTTCTCCTGTTATTGAAATAGTATTTCTAACCTCACACAAAATGCACCTGACCAAAGAACTATCTGTGGTCTGAAGTGTGTTGGTCTTTAGTCTTTTTCAAAAAATGTTAAATAAATCTGTTTTGTGTCCTCCAGTGTTCTTCTTGTGCTGGTTTCTTTTGGGAACTTCTTACTTGCTGGTTTATTGTTCTCTAGGGGACAGAGTACTAAAGATTTGAGTCAGCCTGTCACCAAGAGCACTCATTAACACTTTATTGCAGCTTTAGAGGCCAGCAGATGTTTGAAATGTTAGAGCAAAGCATATTAGCTGCTTGTGATTTAAGGCCATTTAAGCCATATGATTAAATCTCCTGTATTGTTTCCAACCAAAGTTTGGCAACTCAGTACTATTTACCATGAGTGACAAAAGTGGGTCAGGTTTCTTTCATCTTACAGCATTTTCTTTCAGAGTTTGTGGTTCTCTAGCAGCTTGTGGGAGGCCTTGTTGATGGCCGTGCATACACCCATGTTATAGCAAGGAGGAAATGATTTCTGAATGCTACTTCGGTAGTGATCTCAGAGGGCTACCCAGGTATTAAATAACCTAAATAGCCTATTGGAATAACATTTGCCAACAGTTACGCAGGAACAAGTTTCTTTAAGAAGAAGAAATTCTCACTAACCTTTGGGTAAGTGCAGGGCAGGAGGTTGAGGAGAAACAGAAGCAGGGGTCTTTGTTGATGTTGAGGTCAGCCTTAGGGTTGAGCAATAACAGATCAGGCATTGATTTACTCCAGGAATCCTGCAGAAATATTTCTCAAACATTCAGTAGGATAGGCTGCAGCCTAGGCCTTGATGCTCATTGTAGGAGTGATTTCAAAAGTACCTGCTTGACACAGGAACGGCAGACTTGCATTCATACTCTGTGTTTTATAGGGCTGAATAAATCCCAGAGGATTGGTAGCCTCGTACTTTTTGGGTGTTTTGGACTACAGGTTGCACAGTTTGTATCTTTTGGCCATGTTTGTTTTGCCTAATGGAAGTACAAAATATCTGGAGGGCACCAGCTTAATTTTAGACTCCTTCTCTAAATCATTTGCTTCATTACATTGAATGTTGAGTGCTAAGCTATGTATCCATTAAAAAATAGGAAAGAACTGAAGACACCGGGTTGGAACCCTACAGGCTCTACAGTCCTAAGTCAAAGATACACAGGTTATAGGGAGTTAGGGTTGAGGGAGGAGCCACTTGTGTGGGCTGAACTGGCCTTCTGGCTGATCCCAGAGGTCGATTGACAGAAGTATCAACTGACAAATGAGCCAAGGAAGGGATGGAGCAAGGAAGGAGGTGAATTATACCAGATCCAAACCTTCCCCGGCACAGATTCACACCCAATATTCTGTCACAAAGTCTGGTCACTGTAGTGATTTCCAACACACCTAGACTGAGACAATCACTGGATTCCACATAGCATTAGTGAAACTACAATTGGTTCAGCTGGTCTTGGACCATATTGGCAAATTAGGATTGTACTCTAAGTTTGGATTCAACCCAGTTTGTTGGTGCTATGATACAAAAGTGAGAAAACATGGAATCTGTTTAATGTGCCTTTATAAAACTGCTCTGATACAAATGAACTGCAAAGATTCTCCAAGGAGCTGATGATGCAGACTCTTGAGATAATTTATGAGCTTTTGTACCCAGATCAGCAATTCCAAAAACTGCAGAAAAATAACTTCCACCTGCCTCTTCAGATTCAAAAAAATGTGTATTTTAATAGAAGGAAATTCTGTACCGTTTCCAGCTGTTGGTAAGCTTCAATTTCTAATGGCCAAAGTAATGTGATGAAATAGTACCTTGTTTGTAAGATGTCTTTTCTTCTGCACAAATATTTCGTTATCCCTTTTGTCGTGTGTACTGACTATATGCCTAGCAGAATTTGCAAATGGATTGTCAGCATGCCAGGCTGTAATAAGGTAATCTTACTATAAAGCTGTGCTATAAAACCGAGTTTGCTGCACCCACAGATTATATTAAATAGGTTCTTTCAGGCTCTCTTGGTAATAAACAGGAAAAAGAAGATTTTGATAGTTTCCATATTCGGCTTTATTAGGCTCAGTGCTATACTTTAGTTTAATTTAGAAAACTTGCATATAGGCTTGATGTGGACATCATATGTATTTATTAGTAACATTTTTAGCTTTTTAAAATTATAGTAAATGTTTGGAAAATAACGGAAGACCAAGCTCAGTCCCTGACAGTAACATAAAGCAACTTTGGTTGAATCAAATCCTTTGTTCCTTTATCCCCAGGGAGAGATATTTTTAGATGCAGAGTTGGAAATAATCAGCTATTCCCCATCCCTGTATTTGAAACAAGGAAATGTAGTGGCATGATCATTTCAAAGCATAGAGATCAAACTTGGATGTGAAACAGCTCTCAGAAGCAGTCTGCGGGACTCCAAGGCCCTTCCATTAAGAAAGATCTTCCCAAGGTCCGAGGTGAATCCTGTTTGTTGTATGTTTGGGTGCCACATTTTTTATTTGTTTGTTTCCAGTGAACAGTTGAACCTATCCAGGGAAACAAGTCCATGAGTGAAAAAGTTTTTCTGTATATGGACCACATCTTCTATCTGTATATGTGTTTTCCAGGAGAGAGACACTGTAGCCCTCTTGTCTCCATCAATCAGGAAGTGTCAAAAAGGATATTTATGTGGTTGTTGATTTTGTAGTGCAGGGGGAAGTGTACACCAGCAGATACACAGGTAAGTACTTTCAAGATTACTGTGGACTTACAGTACAAGCAGAAGATGAATAGCTCCAACATTATAGGCTCCAGTTCAGGCACAGATTCTCAGCCTAGTTGCTGCACTAGTGGCTGATGTTTTCTGGGGAATACAGATGGTGGAAATAAATATACATTGTGACTGCAGGGCAGTGTTTCCCCCCACTCCCCATCTCTATATACCTTCAGGCCACAGGTCGTAGTTAACAAGCTCCTAGTACCTCCACTCCCCCTTGTGCAAAGAGCCCTTACTGTAGTTTACTATGGGGAGCAATGTGTAGGCAAGTAGCTATTTGCTGTAGTACAGGAGGTTGATTCATATGGCTCCTCCAAAAGGAATCACTAGTCCAGCGGGTTGCTGATTACCGGTACCTTCTGGGAGGAATCTGCTTGTGTTGCTGCTGCTTTGAGACTTCCAGCAGTGGGCAGCTTTCCTTGTTCTGGTCCCAGAGCAATCCTTCCTCTCTGTGGTTGCCCGTTCCTGTTCCCATCATCTCATCTGCTGTTTCATTTGTTTTTGTCTTCAGCAACTGAAGGCACCTTTCCTTCCCCCCACTCCCCTGCAGCTTTTACCTGTTTTGGCTCGGAGTACCAGAAGTGAGCTCTGTTTGGTTGGTTTATTTTTATTGCCTCCCAGCTCAGATCCCAGGTGAATCCTGGCAGACTTTCACATTATCTCAGAGAGCACTGCAGAGTGAGGTGGTGGCAACTGTGTTGTACATATTGACTACTCATAGTTTTTCCTTGAAGAAAGATACTCAGAAAGGTGCTGAATGTGAATACAGAGTGGATACGGGGCAGTTTCCATTTGAGAGGGAATGAATATGACTTCCAGACAACCTAAAAACCTAGCGCCTTGAAATTAAGCCATTCCACATGATATTTTCTTGAATCCATGCCTTATTTTTTTTTAAAGAAGAGGAATGCATGCCCTCTTGCCAAAAACAGAATAGCAAATGCATCAAGGCTTTTTAACCTGTCAGGATTACTTGCTCCTGGTGCATGCAGTTTTTTAAAAAAAACAAAACAGAACATAGGGCCTCAATTTCCTTATAAAATAAAACCAAACAGTTCCCCTAAAAATAAAAATAAAAGAAGACATATTTCTGGTTGTATAGGCAAAGGGCAAGCATTTTAAGCACTGTTTTCTGTACCATGGCTTAATTTTAAAAATATTTGCATTCTTTCACTGGTGAGTTAAGAGAAATTAGCCCTGATTAATAAGCCCTGAAATGAGGGAAAACAAGTTAACTTTGTAAGGCATGGCTGTCAATATGACATTCAGACAGACTTGAACTCCTAGCACTTTGTATCCTAGAATCTTCCTATAAACTGCAAAACCAGTAAGACAGAGAAGACATGAAATCAAAGTCTTGCTTTCTGTTATTTCCTCCCTACTATCTAAGCAAAGAAGGAAAGAAACTGTGCAAACTGCAAAATTTGTCCCCTCACTTCAAAACCACCTGTCTGTGGAAAAGAAGGGTTTCTCTTTGTGGAGGGGACAGTGATCCAGCCTGGCTTCTGGTTTTCTCTGATTCTGCTTTCTCCCTGGAGCCTCTAGCACCACCTCCCACATTATTTCAAAAGTGCTCACAAAACCTGGATAAAGGAGTAATCAGTAAAAATGGCATTTTTCCTCCAATGGAAGTGTCTTACAGGGGAAATTCTACCCATGGTTTGTCTAAATGCAACCCCTTATGATCAAAGGGATAGCTAGCACAGTATAATGGTTTCAGCACTGGCCTACGACCCTGGAGACCAGCATTTGATTCCCCACCCACTCATGGAAACCCACTGGGTGACCTTGGGTGCATCACACTCCTTCAGCCCCAGAAAACTCTTAGGGTTACCATAAGTGAGAAAGAGCCTGAAGGCACACAACAACAACAGGAAAAACAGCACTCAGCTAGGATTAAGACTCCAGATGCTCAACCAGACTGATGTAACTAATATCATGCTGCTTAAACTCAACAGTACCCATGAAAGAAGAGTAGCTTACATGATGGTTTTGGATGCTTCCACACAACCACATTTAGACTACTACCATCCTTTGTTCTTTCCTACAGGCCACTGTGCAGACAATAGGTTCTCCAGCTAGGAGACAAGCTGCTCTTAGCACCAACTTCACTGTGGTTTAGGCACCAGCCAAAGTCCTTTTCAAGAATTTACCCAGTAATTTAGAAGACTTGTGAGAGTTTTTACTACCTTACTGTTTCTGAATATTCATGTTGCTTTTACCAGTTTTGTTTATGGTAGTAATTTACTTACTTTACTGTTTGTGAACTGTAATTGACAATAGTGGTTTCTGCGTGAGAAAGAATGGTGTGTTTTTCTTGTAGAAGACACTGTGTTATATCTAACCAAAGATATAGAGTCCTAGTAGTGGCTTGATTTTAAAGGAAAACTTCAGATGATGTAGAGTTAATATTAAACAGGATCTTTACTCTTGATGTCTGGCTTATATCATATTTTATAGCACTTTTTCACAAGTAAATATTAAAAGTAGCCACAACTGTCTGTTTTTTAAGTTTAAGTTTACTTTATTACTTAAATAAATATCAGTTCTAAGTCTGTAGATTGGGCTTGTTCTATAATTGGTTTTTATACTGTGAATGTATAATTAGATTATTTTTAATGTAGTTATTTTAAAATTTTAAAAAACTTATATATGACACATTGCAAAGGCTAAACCCTAAAGCAGTGGCTTTTAACCTGTGGTTCATGGACTCCCGGGTGGGGGCAGGATGTCCTCGCAGAGGGTCTGCAAAGTCTTGAAGAAATGTTAAGAGCTTTTACTGTTAAAATAGAAAGAAAGAATGAATGAATTTAAGAAAAAAAGAAAGACAAATTTGTGTGGAATCATTCCAGTAGAAATATTATAATAGAAGTGGGTACTTATTTCTCCTTTCTTTCCAAATATGAAGATTCTTGATGAACAACTTTAAATAAATATTTCATGCACTTCAGGGTTTTAAATCTTGTGTTTTGTCTTGATGGCCTGTGGCAGCAAAAGACATTTAAAGGGCTCTGTGGTAAAGGAAGAGTTTAGAACCACTGCCATAGAAGATTATGTAAAAGAACTTGTATTCAAAAACATCACAGAATTTTAAAGCTTAATTTAATGGAATAAAGTTTATCTGCTTTGATGTTAGTGACTAGTACATCTGAATTACATATCTTGCAAGTCAGCCTTTGTGCAAGTCAACCTTGGTGGGACTTACATATCCAAATAAAAGCAAAAGCATATTTGAAGGTTTTCTTTCTCTGAGGAAGTTGTATCATGGTCTTGCTGACTGGTTTCACCTTGTTTATTGGTACAATAATAGAGGAAGGAACTGGCAAAATCATCTCTGAATGGTCCTTGCCTAAGAAACCCCTATGAAATTCATGACATTGCCATAAGTCAACAAGCAGCTTGAAGGCTGGTGCACACACTCACATTATAGTCTTAAACATCTAAAGCAAACCAGTTCAATTGCTTGGTACTAAAAAGTTTCAGGAGAGGCCAAAGGCCACCATGCTTGCAATAAAACAGCTACACTAGTTCTGGCAGAAAGATCTGTTAAGCAGGGATGCCTCACTTTCATCCCCATTGTTGTCTACTACATATGAGTGCTATAAATACACATTTGGAAGCTATGTGGAGAGTAGCATAGTCTCTCTTATGTGTATCTAAAAAGGTGACTGGTTAAGTCCAGTTGCAACCTGTGTCTGTGTTGCACTTAAGCTTTGAATTCTGTTGTGTAATATTTATTTTACACTCTTATCTTTTCTGACTTAGCATTTTTTGCTGCATCAACTGTTAAGAGGTAGTTTTTAATCAAAATACCAGTAGCAGAACTATAGCTGCATTTAGTTTCAGGAGCCCATTGCTAGTGAACCCTGGCTATTTCAGGAAGTTGGAGTGGTCAGTTGTCTATTCACTAAATAGAATACTTTGGTGTTGAATAATACTGGACTGAGCATTTTAAGGACTGCTTCTGTGTACTTCCAAGAGGAGTTCAAAGCTCACTCTGCTAATGCAGGAACTCTGGAAACGGGAGCTCATTAGGCCTGATTAGAGGAAAATGAGCAGAAGAAAATGAACTAAAAACAAAGGAGCAGAGAGACCAGCAACCACATTCCTTTTTGCCCCAATGAATAAACTTTTATTTCCTTTTATTGAGTTTTATTTTGGCTTTTGATTTAGTCCAATTATTGTTGACAGTTTCCTTTTATCATCTTTTCAATGGATGTTTTGCCAGAATTGTATGTATTTCTGAGGTTGCTACTTTGGAACTTGAGCATTCATAGAGCAGGATCCATGGCTTTTTACTATTGTTTTGCTATTAATCACTGTGTAAATATGATTTCATTACAGTGATGACAATCTCAGAATATTTTTGGGCTACAGGTTTTCTTCTGACCTTATAGCAATTCATGGAGTAACATATTTGGAGAAAAAAGCATTTCCTAATTGCAAGATAGGGGGCAATTGTTTTTGTTTTTGTTTATGTTGTCAACAAAAAACAAAAACTCTACTTTTTAAAATGGCAGACCCCTCCCCCTCCAGAAAAAACAAGGCCTAGCTTATGTCTAAAGAGAACAAACCTGGAAATGTTAAGGTTTGCCATTGACATTTCTAAGGGCAAGAGAGTGTGACTTGGCCAGGATCTTTCAAGTGGTTTCCATGATTGAATCCCCCCTGCTCAGCCACAGAAACCTATTGGGTGACCTTGAGCAAGTAATACTTATCAGTACAAGCTTATTGTGAAGAAAACCTTAGATAGGATCATCATTAATGGGAGTTGACTGTTAGGCACATAACAACATTGGACTAGTCTTTTCTGCCTTTTGAAGGATCAAGTGAATCATTATCTTTTTCTTGCTCAGCACAGTATGTGTAGGATTTGTGACAACTATTCCAATCCATATCCATGGCCTTTACTGAGTTTTAATAAAGGGTCTTTATCAAGTTACAACATTTCTGCTTTCCATATGCACTTATAAGAATGAATTGGGACAATTGCCATACAAATACGCCATGATTGTATGCCAGGCAGGAAGTCTCAGGCCATCTGAATGATTAGGCCCCTTGCATTTTCATGATTATTCAATGTTACTATATTACTAACCCTTGAGATGGAACAGAGAGAGAAACCAGAAAGAAATACTTGGCAGTTTGTCTCATAGGACTTTGGAGGACAGCAATGAAAGTAATTTACTCCCTCAAATCATCAATTGGTATGAAACAAATAATTTGTGCTTTTGATTAGTATTTTCAAAATATGCTGTTGTCTATATGAATGTTCTGTGAAGTAATTTCTGCCTTATGGTAATCCTAAGGTCAGCCAATGACAGGTTTTTCTTGAGCAGATTTGTTCTGAGGGAGTTTGCCATTGCCTTTCTCTGAGGCTGAGAAAAGGTGACTTGTGCAAGGCCACCTAAGGGGTTTCCATGGCTGATCAGGAAACTGAACTTTGGGTTCCCAGAGTCTTAGTCCAACACTCAAACCATGCTGGCCTCCTAATGTTGTGTTTATGGATCACTTATTTGATTTCTTGAGTAGTGGTTTCCACATGACATTTTGTGTATGATAATTGTAAATCATGTGCTGTGAGGGGTTCTTTAAGGAAAAAATGTGAGTGCCCTAATACTTCTTTACATAAACATTTACTGTAAATTTTTCACATAAAATGAATTACTGTGCAGTCTGCATATTAGTCCTCTGATGCTTCTGCATTGCTGATATTTGACCCACCACATTATCTCCCCTCCCCACACTTCCCTTGTGCTTTACAAAGTAAAAAATAGCTCAGTTGTCTTTAGAGCAATGTCAAATCTGATTGTCCTGTTTGTTCTTATCTTTCACATAATAACAGAATGTTTGCTTGTAGGATTTCAGAGCAGGGTTCTGGCTAATGTCAAATACACAGAACTGTGAACCAAGAAAGAACCAGGAAGGTGCTGAGGTGGCAAGTACTGTTTCAAAATAATTGTGCTCAGGAATTGGAACCAATCAAATCTATAGAAACTATGTATTCCCCCAATTCCTACTTTAAATTTCTATCCTGCCAGTCTTTCCACAAATGCAGGTCCAGGTACTACAACAAATCTGCAAAAATAACCTGAAATGCATACATCAAATACTTCAGTGGCCCTCCACATTCACAAGGGTTTGGCACGCAAAACCCTTATGAAAATGAAAAAACTGCTAATAGCCCCCCCCCGCAGTCTCCCTCCCATTCCTCTCTGAAGCTTCCCTCCTTCCCTTGCTTCTGAGCCCAGCATGCCCAGGGAGAAGAAAAAAGACAAAGGCCCTTTTCACACGCGGAGGAAGCCACGCCCAAAAACACACCAAAACAGAGCTTACCTGGAGCCGTCGCAACATGGAGCAGCGCGAATTCGCTGCTCCACACGCGGCGGCATCCTGCGGAGTCCCGTGGCGTCCAAAATGGCGGCTGCCGGCTGGTGGAGGCTCTCCGCCAACCGGAGAAGCTCGCCAGCCAGAAGCCCGCCCCCCAGCCGGTCTGCAGGCGCACACTTGCGTGCGCCTGCAAATCCACACCAGGCGCTGCAACGGGGCTGCACAGGGCTGCACACCCCATGCTTTTTAAAAACCACTTGAAAAGTGGTTTTCAAAAAGCACGCGGCGGCACCACTTCCAGTCGCCCCTGCGCAGATTGGGGTGTGGAACTACACAAAAGTAGTCCGCCCCAATCCACGTTACGGTGTAGACGACCTCCGTCAGAGGTCGCTCTACACTGTTTTTTAACCCCGTGTGAAAAGGGCCAAAGTAAAAGGCTTATCAGTACTTTCCCCTTAGACAGAGAAGAGCAGAGTGCTGCGTGCTGATGTTCTAGCTACTTCTGGTTGCCATCTTGAAATTCAGAGGGGAGGGGTGGGAGTAAAGAAAGTGACTGACCAATCAGAAGTCATTACACAATAGAATGTGAAGCCACTTGGCAGAGACGGTGTGCCTCCAGCAGTGCGGAGAGGGCTTTGCTCACTGAAAAGGAAAAAATGTCCATTTTAAATACAGGCCTTGAAAGCCTGGGGTGAGGAATACAAGGGAATGGGAGGAGGTGATGGAGGGCAATTAAGCACATATCTCACAAATAATCAAATTCACGAAGGTCAAACCCACAAATGTGGAGGGAGAACTGTAGTAAACTCTGCGAGCATATCTTATGTGTTGCCAGGTAGAGGTCTGCTGCTTTGTAGGGTGTGTTTGGCCACATGTGTCCCTGTGTGCATCTCCCAGTTTCTGTTATCTCCGCCAAATATTCCAGAGCAGAGCCCAAGCCTCTCTAGCTCCAAAGTCGTCTCATGTTGTCTTGCCTTGTGTCCTCTAGCCGTGACTGATATGCTTGCTGAGAGCAGGATAATTGATCCCATCAGGATGGTAGAGTACATACATTTCATGCAGAAGGCTTCAGCTTCAAGCCCTGACATTTCCAGGTACAACTGGGAATGGCTTCTGTATTTGTGTTTTTAAGAATTAATGATTTAATGGCTATAAAGATTTCTGGCTGTTTTGCAAGCCTGTATGGGCTGAGAATGCTGATAGAAGATTTAGAAAAGAAATTATTATGTTACTGAGTAAATGGATATAAAATTGAAAGGTGACCAATAGGATTGACTGATTCCAATAAATATGTAAAATCTGAAGGGATATAGATATTTTCACTTGTACCTAGGAACCTGAGTGGGAAGAGGAGGCTGTATGTGGGACAGTTAAGAACTAGGAAGAAGCAGGAGGATGTATAGCTGGCAGAGGGGTACATTGCAGTGTGTATGGTGCAGAAAGGAAAAGACAACAAAAGACAAATGGCTTAATTAGGAGTGATGGGAGATTACTCAAAGTAGAAAAATTAAATACACTATTGCTCAACCATAGTTTCATTGATACTCTGTTCATAAAACATTAATCTGAAATAGAATCAGTTTTATATATCAGTTTTCTGTTTTATACTTCATAGTAGCTGATAATTCTTTGCAGTGACCAAAACAAAGGGCCCTTCTGAGGGACTGTTTTTAAGGGGTTTCTTCTCCTTCTGCTTCTTTAACTGGAGAGTATTCCTCTTCAGCCTGGCTATTCTGGTGAAATAGTACTGTAATGGTTATTGATCTTTGTTGAAGCCTAGAAAAAGCTGGTTTTAGGATTACAGTTCCCAGAATCTGCTAGCCAGCATGGCCACTGGCTGGTGGATTCTGAGAATTATAGTCCAAAGTAACTTTACCGTGATAGATTTGTGTAGAAATTCAGAGGAACACATGCAGTGTTTCAACACATCATTTTGCGGTTCACTTATTACCACTAATGGAACAGTACTGGGATTAAATTATGGCTTAGCTGCAATTCCAGTTTTCCTGTATATGGAATCACTCAGTTCTAAAAGGAAATAGAAGACAACACAGAGACTATAAACAGGAAGAAACAATAGCAGCTATCTAATGTTGGCTGCTTTAAAAAGTTGAACTATTCCAAAAGCAGTGGGGTGGTGGTGGTGGGGGTGGTGGTGATGATGATGATGATGATGATTTAAAAAGGTTAATATTAGTTTGTCATTCTCCCATGATAGCCTTTCCAGGTCATGTTGAGTTCCTTAGGTCAGGCCTTCCAAGTAAATCTCTTGGGAAAGCCTGAGTAGTTTGTCACTTAACTTATTTGTCTTCTTAGCAGCAAGAACGTCTTCATAGTTAGTGAGCTAGTTTATATCCTGCCTTTCTCCTGGCACAGGAGTCAAGATGACTCACAACCATGTAAAAGAAAGTACAATTTTAGAAAATGTTAATACAAAAATTAAAAGGAAATTAAGCCACAGCTCTGTTTAAAACACTCTATTAAAAACAGATTTAAAAACATGTTTAAAACATAGTAAAATAAAAACACCACACCCGTTATAAACTGCATCTGCTGCAAGAAATTAAAAATCAAATGCCTGCCTGAACAAAAATGTCTTTGCCTGATGGTAGAAGGACAGCGAGGACAAAGCCAGCCGGAACTCCTGTGAAAGAGATTTCCACAACTTGGGAAAAACCACTGAGAAGGTTCCCTCTCATGTGTGACCAAAACAAGCCTTCCCTTACATCATCACCATCACCAATTTTTATTTCTTAGCTACATCTGCCCAAAGCTATAAGCTCAGGCAGGCTCATATAGGAAGATATAGTCTTTCTAATAGCCCGGACCCAAGTTGTATAATGCTTTAAAAGTCATAACCAGCACTTTGAATTCTATCTGGAAACTGATTGGCAGTCAGTGGAGCTGTTTCAACAAGAGGGTTATATGATCCCTATAACAAGTGCCAGTCTGGAGCCTGGCTGCAGGATTTTGGACCCACTGAAGTTTTTGAACAGTTTCTGAGTGCACCACTACATAGAGTGCATTACTAATCCAAATGTGGTGTGATCAATGTATGTGTTACTGTAAGCAGATCTGATGTCTCAAGGAATAGCTGCAGCTGGTGCACCAGTTTTAGCTGTGCAAATGCACTCTTGGCCGCAGCTGAAACTGGGGTGTCCAGGCTCAGATCTGAATCCAGGAGTATGCCCAAGCTGTGAGTCTGTGTGGATTAAGTTTCAATTTGTTGTCCTCATCCACTTATCAACAACAGACATTGGTTTAGAACAGGAGAAGCTTCCTTGGAACTGAATGGAAAAGAGATACAGAGTTGGGTGCCATGCTGATGCTGGACGCCCAACACCAGAACTCCTGATATCTCTCAGACTGCTTTCATGTAGATGTCAAATAGCAAGGGTCATAAAACTCAACTCTAAGGGAGCCTACTGGCCAGTGACCACTACCTTCTGAGCCCAGTCCTCCAGTTAGGACTGGAACCACTTCAAATGGGCCACCAAGTCCCATCTCAGGTGGTTCAGAAGATTATCATGATTGATGACATCAAAAGCCACTGAGAGCCTCTGACAGGTCCAGGAGAACCCACAAGGACATGCTCCCCTTGTCCAGTTCCCTGTGTAGGTCATCCACCAAGGAGCCAAATCTATCTTTGTCCCATAACCATATCTGAAGTCAGAATGATATGGATCCAGATAATGTGTTTCATTCAGGAACTCCTGTAGCTGAAGTCTTCTTAGCATTGAGAATAGACTGTTAATTTAAAGATAAGTATTTCCTTATTTTCTTAAAAGTTTCAGAAGAAGACTCTCAGTGTCTAATCTTACTTTATCAGCTTTACATTCCCAAACTGTAGTAAGAGCTGGAAAGGCAAACAGAACTTGTTGCCTTTGAATGTTCACATGATGCCACATACTGTGTAGGCAAATTGATATAAAATAAGCATGGGAAGCAACAAAACCTGTAAAACCTGTGATATTATTTGGATAAAATATTAGCTAGGGATTAATATTGCTTTTCAGATTTCAGAAACTGGGGGTCCTCTTCATTTGAAGTGGAGTTTTTATGAACAAAACTAATTGTCATTCACTTAAATAGGTTCAGTAGTGGAAATATAAAATATATTTTTATCTGTAACTTTGAGACCTGGAGCCAAGCTTCTGAGAATGGCTCTGAAGAAATCTGAGAGCTCAGGGAAGCCATTTGCTTAGGAAGGCTATATGGATCAAAGTCTTCTGTTGTGTCTTTAACTTCTAAAAGTGTGTCAATTCAAAATTTCAACAAAAATTATATATAAAAATAAAATAAAAGTGTGTCTAAAGCCCATGCTAAGTACCTAGAAGAAGTTGTTCTCTACAAAGTGGTATTCTGACAAATAAACCAAATGTGTTTTAAAATAATTTAAACTCTAAAAATATAAGGAACTGAACTAACAGAAGGTTGTATAAAATTTATTTATTTAATACCATGCCTTTCTTCTGTCAAGGGACTCAGAGTGGCTTACAAATATTTAATACAAAGTCCAGCTAAAAAGCTTATTTTACAAAAATTAAAAACACAAGCCATTTTAATTAAAAGCATGTGGTAAAAACAGTTCAAAATGCATTGAAAACATAAAACATGGAAAGATAAAACCACAGCACAAAGCATTCTAAACACAGACTTTGAAATTCTGTATGTGTATGAATAACTAAATGTAAATAAAGGTATTAGAATGATAAAGAATAGGTACTAATGTTACCCTAAAAGTGGGGGGTCTTGATGTCTACCAATAATGCTAGCATCTCCTTAGGATTTGGGGAATTATTAGCTCAAAGGAGGCCTGTGAGAGGCAGCACAATCTTTTTACCTGTGTATACCAGTTCTAGCTGTAAGATATGACTCCAGTTAAAAGTCAAAAGAGTATTTTATTGGAAATTAATAGGCACACACAAGAAACCAAGAAACCTCATGAACCATACAAGCCTATTGAAGGAAAAGGCAAGAAAGGCTGGATAGAGAGAGAATTTGGGTAGAAAGAGTGATATTTGCCAGTCCTGAAACAGAAGATCGAAGATGAGTGGCTCAAATAAGAGTCTGAGGGCAACACAGAGGAAAGGGTCTCTGGAGTGCAGTGTGACACCCAATGTGCTAGCAAATTACCTAGACTGGAGCTGTCGTTTTCATATCCTATTTCCTCCCCTGAAGGAGTATATGTTAATTGCTTTCTGACAGGGCATACAAAGGGGTCTTAATGGGATGATTGTCTTAACTTTAGGTGACAAAGCGTTGGTTGGAGCCACAACAGTCTCTCAATGTTTTTGGTCAGGTAAAGTGAATAGGGAAGGTCTCTCTAGGATATGCACACAGCAGGGGTGCTTGACTTCTTCACCTGGGCAGTTTTGCCTTCTATTGTATTTGGAGGTTGGATTGTTGAGAGGATTATCCCAAACCATTAATTTTGGAGTTCCATCTAATCCTCTGAATTTATGACCTGGCCATGCTGAAGTCATCTTTATCTAGCACATGCTTGCAGCCAGTTTCCTTCTACCACATGTTTTTCAACCATAAGGGTCTAATTTTATAAGAAAATGATATTTCTCACGAGTTTTGCTACCCAGCAAGGAGGGATGTGTGGTGACATTGTGGGCATTTTAAGAAGAAATAAGTAATTCATAGAAGGGTCTATGTGTTTAGCTAACTGTCTGAGTAGCTAAAGGGGAAAAAAACTGCTTTCAAATTAAAATAAGTATGTCTCAAACTGAGCGCTGTACTTCTATATCTAATGCCATCTGAATCAGAATGTTCTTCTCATCTTGCTCCAGCCCTCTGTGGTGCCATAAAGCTGTTCCAGGGAATATTCTAGTCCTCTGGGACAGGCTTAAGGTAGGAAGAAGATCCTATAGGAAGAAGAGGAATCACAGATTCTGGTAGAAGTGGATGGATCCAGGGGAAGTAGCCATTTGGGTACTTAGGCCATGACTGCTATTCATCATATTAAAAATTAAATTGGAGCAGCAAAGACTGTGCAATAGTTTTTTTAGCTATAAGCTAAAGATGATTTATGCCACCAGGTTTTTAGTACTTGCAGTGCTGATTGAATTTAGCTAGAAGTTTCAGGTGGCATTGAGAAGTATTGGTGTTTTTGCTGTTATTGTACAGCAGAGGTCAGCAACATGTCTTTTCAGATAGTGTTGGATTGCAATTCTTATCCAAGCCAATATAGTGAGTAGTGAGGGAAGATAAGAGTTTCAGTGCAGCAATACCCTTTAATTTGGATTATGCTGTAACCAGTAAACTTACTTAAGAGCAAGTCTCATTTAACTCATTACTTTCTCTGGAAACATGTGACATTGAACATTTGAATAGGTCACCAGTGCTCTTGACTTCGTTCCCGTCCACAACAATGCATTGAGAAGAAGTGAGAATTACTGTAGAAGTTAACAGGAACCTGTCCTCTTTGATCTTGAAACATCTCAGTTGAAGTTCTTCTTCTCCACCTCACCCCTCTGCCATTCAGAATGCTGTAGCATAGATTGTGATCTTGTTCTCTGTGAACAGCCAGGAATGCTCCTTCCATCTATGGAAGAGTTTTCACTCAACAGAACATTTTTTTGAAGAGCGGGAGAAGTGGCAGGAGACATGACAAAGAGAGGGAGAATCAGAGAAAGGTGCTGCCTCAACCCTTAGCTGTCAGCCAGATCATCCTGAATCAGATTCCCCTCAGGGAGTTCTCCCTCTGGGATGACCAAACTCTGTTTCTCTAGCTCAGATTTGTGAATGAATCTTGTAAATGTATCTTTTGAACACATCATGATGTGAGTATTTTATATACATTATGGATCAGTTCTTTTCAAATAACTTGACAGATTTGACATGCAAGTGGCAAAAAACACTGACAAACTCATAGTAAGTAGGCAGATAATCAATATTCTGTGGGAAGAAAGAATCTGTTCTTTTTTCTCTCCCTCCATAACATTCTGTGGACCATGTGGCAATCTGGAAGAATCAGCAGCTGAAAGCAATAGACCTCTATTGATTTGGGAGGTATCCTCTGCTTAACTTTTCTCTCAAACCAAAGGTCTCTGTTTCTTTTGTAGGTTTATCCCTAATATAATATATGAGCTCCAACTTTGACATTTTTATGGCTTAGCACAGATGTGAAAAATTTCCACTGATCTCTGGCAGAAGTCCAAATGACTATGTCAAGTAAGAGGAAGCTTGACTTGGGCATTGCACATGCAAACTCTTTGTTTAAGGATCTATAGGGGCCCTGTGCTTAAAACAACAACAACAACACTGTATGCTAATATTTGGCATTTTTGTTCTTAAACCCATGCTGTGCACATAATTCATATGTATAAGAACTAGAATGGCTTAGAAGTAATTTCAGAAAACTGTAGGAGTGTAGATGCAAAAATGGATAGGCCTTCATCAAATGTGGAGTAAAAAAAGGATTATAGCTCAAAGAAAAAACAAACAATTTAGGGCCCCATCTTACCCTTCTGAACCATTCTTGTTGGCTTTCTCTGTGAAGCTGTCTCAACTGACTTGCAAGGAAAATTGGTTAGGGAGGCAGAGAAAAACTGTCAGTAAAGATTCTTTTTTCTAGATGTTGCCTTGACTTAGGACCTTTCAGCACTACACTGTTATAGTGCTATTATTCCACTTTCAACATCCTATGGAGTCATGGGGTTTGCACAATTCTCAGCTAGAGAGCTCTTTGGCCTCAGTAAACTACAAATGCCAGAATTCCATAGGATGTTGAAAGTGCAATAATAGCGATATAACAGTGTAGTGAGGAAAAGCCCTTAGTTGCCACTTGCTTTTATTCCCATTACTGTGTTTTACATTAGTATGATCTCGTTATTACATTTTACCAGAAACATTTACTGTATCTGGAAAAAGGAAATCGATGTTTGTGCACAGGTTTGAATTCTGCAAACAAAAGTATGATCCTGCCATTTATTGCTGAACATTTCCTTTTTAAAAAGTTAGCCTTTAAAACATTGCTTCTGTAGTTAAATGGTTTACCAAGATTCACAACACTGCACAGATGTGAAGTGGCAGAAGAGTAAATTGAATAACAATCACAGAATAAATTGCTGCAACTGGAAATCCTAATGCCATCTCTGATAGACATTTGTATTCAGTGCCCTTGTGCTGTATTGTTTTGTATATAAACTTCGTATAACCGAATTATTAGTAACATTACCCTACATTTTAAGAAAAGTGAGTTTTAAAGCTTGCTGTTGCATTTTGATATTTTGGCACTTGCTAACAGTCATAATTAGTAAAACATGAAGTTGGGTTTTTTAGGGGGGAGGAGGTTTTAAGTAAATTTCTTTAAGATGTACCTTTTGTATAATACCTGAGTCAGGTATTATACCACTGGACTCAGTGGTTTGTCTGATGTTCTTCTTGCAGAAATACTAGTACAAGTAAGCTCCGTGAGGAAGGATTTCCTGTGTGGGAGTGGAAAGGAACTATGAACTTGTAAGAAAAAACTAATGTCACAGTGGGAGAAGGGAGGCTTTTAGCTGATGAATTATACAGTGCATTAGCATCCACAATTCTTTATTCAACTCAGCTCTAAGAAACCAAGGAAGCACCCAGCCCACAGTAGTTTTAGGGGAAAGATATTTATTTCCCTTTTGTGGAGGACAGCAGCTTTAGCTTCAAATGATCTGAAAGTTTCATGTACAATAGTATGGTTGCTGTAGGAACTTCTTGTTCTTACTCACGGTGATGAATTTGTCAAAACAATGTGAGAGCACTGATTGCTGTTCTTTTATCTCTACAAAATATTGAAAATATTTGTGGGTTCAGCATTCGCAGATATGATTGTCCACAGCTTATTTTATTTTAAAAAATCTGTATTTGCCCCTTCCATAGAAGGGATCTCTAGGTTTTCCAGTGTGGTTCTATGGTCCACTTCTACCAGAAGTGGATCGTAGAGTCATGCTGAATCACCCAGAGATTCCTAAAGAGAACACTCTTCTAGGCATTGCTAGGTCCTCCAGTGTGACTCTATGACCCACTTCTTCTGGAAGCTGACCATAGAATTGCACTGGAGGACATAGAGGTTCCTAGAGAAGTGTCTTCATGGTTTTTTTTTAAAAGCCATTTTTATTTTTAATTGCATTTTTTCCACTTTCATGGGGTCTTGCATCCCTAAGCCCTGCTAAAGTGGAAGGTTGACTGTATGCTGTTTCAGTATATTGATATGTTGTTACACTGATGCAATTATTTTCCTTTTCTTTCTTTTCAAATTTGTAAGCTGTCCCTTGCACAGAAAAGTAGATTCTAGTGTGGTATACAAAGATGAAGTATAAGTATTTTAAAATACAATTAATGTTAAACCTGATTTTAAAAACTTCATCAGCCAGTATAAATGACTACATGAAGTTGTAAGCGAATTAAAGAGGCCCAATAAAAACATTTTATCCTGACACCTGAAAGAATGTAGTAGATTCACCTGGTGAATCTTCCTCAGGATGTCATTCCAGAGTTGGGCACATCAGAAAGGCAGAAGGGGCACCGTGTCTTCATAATGCATATCGTTTACTGAAGGCAACAAAAGAAGTGCCCTATTTAGTGATCTCAGCACATGAGGAGGTTGCCATGGTCTCAAGAAGATGCTCCTTTAGGCGTATCAGTCCTAATCTATTTAGGGACTTAAAGGTAAACACTACTACCTTGAAGTGGTAGCCATTGTTATTTTTTTCAGAATTGATGTCATATGGTTGTCGTTACACTAACAGCAGGCAGCTTTCAAAGTTGGAGGGATGTATCTCCTCCTGGACCCTGGAGGACCACATGCCTTAACAACCTGGAAATAATGCCCTTATAGGCCAGTTCTTTCTAGAGTGTGAAACTGACAATTTTGATGCATCCCTAACAGTTTTAGGACCATAGGGCCTTTTTTCAAATCTGGAGGAGACCACCTGGACACAAAACAGCCCATCATAATTGTTTTTGGAAAAAAACATGGGAGCTTTGGAAGAAAGCAGGGGAATGCAGTAGGAGCCTCTTGGTCCACATATGGTCCACAGGCTGCATGCACTTCACCCACACTTTACTTACAAAATCCAGTCATTTAGCTGCTGTGGATACTTTCAGGCTATCTTCATGGACAAACCCATGTATAATTAATTGTGGTAAGGCGTACTCTGGGCCTCACGTAACAAAGTTGTAGTGGCAGCAGCAAATTTATTGATGCTTGGACCATAAGCCATTTGCATACAAAGCAAGTGAGTACAGCTAAGTGATACGACATGGAATAAACAGCATATAGACTAATATTTTTAAAAATTCAAAAAGATTAAAATATGTGGATATAATGATGAAATTGTATTCATGAATATCAGGTTTTGTTCTTGTTTTTTTCAGTGGGAATAGAACCTCAGCCAGAATAGATTGTACAGCATTGTCTTGTGCCCAGGAATAGCTTGTCTGCAGTGCTTCTATCTTGTCAGAATTGAGTTGCTTCATTTTTGCTGTCATCCAACCAGTTAGCAATTCCAGAGAGCAGTCCAGACTTCCTAACCTCATGTTATTTAGATGACACTGAGAAATGGAGCTGACACCTCATTCCAAAATGTCACATAATCTTGCCCAGTGGTTATAGGCAGATGTTGAAGAACAAAGTGAATAAGATGGAACCTCAGTCAAATGCCATTAGGTCAAGCAGAAATCTACCTAATACTGTTTTCTGAAACGACACCCGCCGACCCCAATCTGCAGACGTGGTCTAACAGAATACCATGGTCAGTAACATCAGCAGCTAGAAAGAGATTTGAGGAAAATGAAAATCAAAATGGCTACACCCTGGGTTTTTCCCCCACCCTCCTGTTACAGCTTATCTGTCAGGGTGGCCAAAGCCAGTCCAACACAGGAAAGCAAAAGACTGGTCTAGGTAATTTGTTTCACCCAACAGGACCTGGTATTGGGCTATCTCCACTCCCTAAAGCACCTTAATTAGAGGGCAGGATGGTGGGGTGATGGAGGATGAAGCTGTTCATAACTGGCTGAAAATTGCAATCTTCTGAGTCCACTGCAAGTTTCTTGGGGTGTGGCCTTTTGGCTACTTTTTCAGGGTAGCTTAATTTGGCAAAACAACCTCTGAATATTCCTTGCTTAGGAAAGCCTTATGAAATCCAGGGAGTTACCATAAGTCAGCATAAAGACACACAGACACACACACATCACAAAGAATCATTAAACACTTCCTGGACCTACCAAGGTAGTCTCTTTTGGTTTCGTAATAGTTAGCCAGTATGCACAAGGACTGAATAGAGAAGTGACTGGGTGAGATTTTCCAAGTGCCTTTTTCATAGCCTCAGTCTGTGTTGGCTGTGACAGATTCCATTCTAATAACATCCATTACAAAGACTTAAGATATAGCTACTCTTAAGAGCCTGTTAACACTTCCTGAACAAGATGTCAATGCAGTAATTTCTAGGGAGAAAAACATTTTTCTCATAATATTCCAGATGGGTTTGTAAGAACAAAGGAAGTTCTCAGGCTTTTATCACCAGATTCTTTCTGACTGCCCTTTAAAACTATGAGGCTGTGGCCTGAATCTGCTTGGTTAATCTCAATGAGACTAGACCTATTGAATCAGTGTTGAATGATGAGTCAAGAAGTATGTAAATCCCACTGAATTTAATCAGACTATCCTAAATACCCTGAAGACACTAGATCCTGTCTGATCTTGGAAGCTAAGCAGGGTCAACTTAGCTAGTACTTGGATGGGAGACCACTAGGTACTGTAGGCTATATTTCAAAAGAAGGAACTAGCAAGCCTATCTCTGCATATTACTACTGACTAAAAAAACCCCTATGAAATTCATGGGGTCATCGTAAGTCAACAGACAAATTGAAGGCACATACGCTGATTGAAACTAAGGTTTCAGCTCTGGAGGAACTGTTTATGTATATGTTTACTTACTATAGAAGTGACGGAATTGACAAGAACTTCCTAATTCTGTTCATTTGCTTGCTGGAAAATGGAGAGCAATTTTTAAACCACAACTGTAATGATCTGATACTATACATAGTCTTACATGAAAAATGTTATGTAGTTTTTACAAATAATTTTCAGATAGTAGGCTATATTAGAGGTACAGGCAAAACTACATCTGAGTATATCTTGCCTAAGAAAACTCTATAAAATTCATGGGATTGTCATAAGGTGACAAGTGACTTGAAGACACATATATGGTAGATGAATATCTTGTCTTAAGTGTTTGTCATTGTAAAAGAAATGATTTTTCCCCAATATTTCTGGGGAAAAAAGTTTCAGAAAAAAATGGTAAAAAACTTTCTCCTCAAATTTTTCCAATTAAAAAGTGGAATTCCACTTAAAAAGAAATATTGGCATGTGCACCCACGTGTGCGCGCACACACACACACAGTGTGTATAGGACTTGTGCATGGGACTCCAGCAAACAGTTCCTGTACTCTTCACTCATATATTGTACTGTTCATACATACATACCCAGAAATAGGAAGGAAAAATCAAAACAGAAATGACCACAAGTCCACAACTTGTTTTGCAAAATCAGTACTGATGATGTTTAAACTATGCAGAGGGGGCCTGCAACATGTGTAGAAGGTGTTTCTGCACCTGGAGGTGCAGTGGAGGTGTCAAAGAGAAGGCAACTCACTTTTTTTTATTTTTTGGCTAGAAAAGAGGAAGTCAGGTGAGGGAGGGTTGAAGCCAGCCAAGCAACCTTGAAGGCCTTCTGTGTTCCCAGGGCAGCATTCCTGCTCCTTTGCTGTAAGGTACTGACATGATTTTGTGACTTGTTGAGGGAAGTTTGTTCTTCTCTATCATAATAATCTTTTGGAGTTGCATTCCAGTGCTCCCTGGTACTAGACAACTGGATTTGAGCAATGTTTTACACTGGAGCAAGATATAATACCTTTTGTATGACTTAGGATTAATGGAAAACATGTGATAACTACATTGAACTGGGACTCCCACATATGCTGAAGAAAGCTTTGTGACTGGATTCTGTCACTGGAGAGCAGGATGTAATGATGGAAATCACCAGAAAAGGTTTTGAAACTGTCTCCATAAAAATGAGCTGACTTTGTTATGCTGGACTGGGATTTTGTTTTGAAAACTTAAAGATATTCTTATTGACCAGTGAAGTATAAGGAAGTGTTTCATTCATTTTTATAAAAACCAGCTGTAGTCAAGACACATAAGTGTGTTTGTGTATGTTTACTTTATCTAAGCTTCTATACAATGTTAGTCATCGTTCTTTTTTTTAAAAAAATCCATGTTAATCTACTTTCTCATGCTTTTCAGTGGAAGATGATACAGTTGTCAATGGTTTTCTGTATCACAACCCTAAAATTCTATTAATTTGTTTAATTGGAAAACAAGTTCCGCTTCTCATTTTTTTCCCCTCTTTCACTGATATTGAACCATTAAACTTTGTAAACTCCCACTGCTTGAATTAGCTTAGAGATGTATAATCACTGGCAGCACATTTAATATCTTCTGTGTTGGCTGCTAGAGTAATCTCAGATGTGGGGGAATTACATAAGTCTGGTTTGAATGAAGAGTGTGCAGCTGGCAAGGGTTGGAAAAGGCGGATTGCTCCCCTGCAGGACACTGGAAGACCACCACTGTTGCTCCCTTCCTCCAGATTTTTTTACTCAGAACATTCCCTGGATGCTAAGGAGTGTAGAGAGGGAATTTTTTTAAAAAATGTTGTGGGGCTCCCTGGGTGTTTTAGACCTAGGAAAAGCCTTGATTTAACAAGGAAATAAGCCTAAATTCAGCTACTGGTTTGGCCCTTCATCCCATAGAAGTATGGGGAGAGGTTGGGTGAAAAAAATTGGAGCCCTGAGGGGGTCTGTAAAAATGCTTCTAGGGGCTATTCTGTGTTGTTGTCTGCCTTCAAGTCATTTTTGACTTAGGACAATCCTGAGACAAACCTGTCACAGGGTTTTCTTGGCAAGATTTATTGTTGTTTTTGTTTTCCTCTGAGGCTGAGTGTGACTTGTCCAAAAGGTCACCCTGTGGATTTCCAAGGCTGAGTGGGGATTTGAACCATAGGGCCTTTCCACCCTATACTGTTATAGTGCTATTATTCCATTTTCAACATATTGTGGAATTCTGGGGTTTGTAGTTACTGAGGCCAAAAGAGCTCTCTGGCTGAGAATTCTAAATGTCTCTCCCTAAATTGCAAAGCTCAGGCATGCATAGGATGTTGAAAGTGGAATAATAGCACTATAGCATCGTAATGTGGAAATGCCCTTAGTCTCCAGAGTTGTAGTCCAGTGCTCAAATCACTTTACCACATGTTCCTACACTTTCCGTATCCCTAATTTAAGCCATTCATTTTGTGAAATGAAGCATTTACTTGGCTTTCAAATTTCATCTCAATGGTGCACTTACTGTGGCAAACTGTTACTGCATCGTGATGAATGGAACTGAAGAACTATAGGATCTCTTGAGTAAACTGTTTCTTTGGGATGAACTCCTCCTGGCCTTACTTTGCTTACAGTTTTCTCTCTGGTCAGAAGTCTATCAGTTGCCACATTTTTTTAAAATCACAAATTAAATATGGTGGCAGTGGAGGAACTGTGACTTCTCCAAAATGTAGCAGCTAGACATTTGAACCCATGGACCTTACTATGACTCCTTTTGCACCTACAGATTTAACACACAGCCCCCTAGTTTGTTCTGGAGCCGGTGAAAACTGTATAACTGACTGTGAAAAAATGTTCAAGCAACTACCCAGTTATTCAAAGGTAAAAAGATTGGAATCACTTCTGCACAATGGAAATAGACTTACTATCTCTATATTACCATGCCCATACTGGCATACTGGTACTAATGAACTTTGAAACTATACAGGGCAGTTTGCAGAAAGTTGCAAGTTTAATTCTTGCACCTCTTGTTTCATTCTTTTTCACCCTGATCAAATCTCTGTTGATTCAGGAAAGTGTGCTTTTCCTCATTGTTTGACTTCTGCTAAAGAAACAGTTAAAACTGAACTGAGAAATTGTTGAAGTGTCTAGTTGGGTTTATATGTAGCTTAATCTTAAGAAACAATCGTTTAGTGCAGGGAAGGACTGCACTGGTTTGGGGAACTTGATGGAAATACAAGTTGCTAAAACATCACGTTTAATTTCTAGAGGCCTGGCACGATGCTTGGGGATTTTTGCAGGTCTTCAAGTACTTTAACCACTTGCTGGGTATACTAAACTATATCTATAACTGAGTTGTACTTTTCACCTTTACACCGTTGTGGTTTTCCTAATGGGTGTATTAGCAGCAGACTTCAATGCCAAAGAAAATACTAATTGTTCCACTTGCTGAGAAAAGGGACTACAGTTCTGTTTTCTAAAACCTGATCATATTTTATGTAGTCAGTTTGTACTGAATAGACCTCCAACCTGGGACTTTGTGAAAGAAGTCAATTGTATAATTGGCATTGACTTGTGACTTTGTGAGAATGTTTACTTTGGTCTCCCTCACTGTGATTTGGTTTCAGCAGTTCCCAATAAGTAGCCTGTCAAATGCATTCTGTGGTTCAGGTTTTTGACCTTTGAAAAAGAGGCATGTTCATGGACTGCTCCAAGAGAATGAGCAGTCCAAAAGAACATCATGGCATTTTTGTATAAAATTGTTCAGGCCAAAAATGAAATAACGCTGTCTTGTCTCTAATTAGGCCTTTAGTGATTTCACCAGATTTGTTGGAAACTGTGCAAAAAGCTTTATTTTAGTGAGCTATTCTGTATACATATGTGTCTGCATCAGATGTTGAGAAGTGACATCTCCTTGCTGCTGTCATATATTTTGTGAATCAGTTTTATGTTGGTTTTGCATTTCTTTGTAAATGTCTTAGATAATGTGATACTTCAAAAACAAGAGGACAGCTGAGAACCAGTGTTGGTCCTTAAAACATGATAGCAAGATAAAGGGATGATTCAGATGAAGTGCATGTTTTTTGGTGATTCAAGGCCCATTCATATGTTATTTAAAAATGGCAAAAGCATTAAAGCTCTTCTACTCTCACTTTTTCTGTTTTGAGGACTTACAGCAATCTCTTTAGTGAGAAAGGTACAAGAAACTTTGCAGACAAAATTGCTTGTATTTGCTGTGCCTTGGATGCTATAGTTGAGACAGGTCCAGTTGATGTAATCCTGGCAGCTGCTTGTCCTGTATTACTGGATTCATTTCAGTTTGTGCATCCTGAGGATGTGGGCAGGGTCCTTGGAGATGGGAGAGCCATCACATGATCCTTGCCCCTCCTGACTTCTTAAAGCAGCTAGAGGAGGACTGGCTGACTGGGTAAGGTGAGTGGTGAATACCTCGCTGCAAAAAGGAAAGTTTCTAGCATGCCTCAAAGAAGCTGTGGTAAGGCCATTACTAAAAAAGCCATCGCTGGATCCCACTATTTTGAATAATTATTGGCCAGTCTCCAATATTTCATTTTTGGGCAAGGTTCTGGAACATGTGGTGGCCTCCCAACTCCAAGCATTTCTGGATGAAATGAAATGAAGTAAGCCACTTCAATCTGGCTTCAGGCCTAGTTATGGGACAGAGATAGCTTTGGTTGCCTTTTGGATTACTTATGCAGGGAATTAGACAGAGGAGTGTCTTCCTGTTGGTTCTGCTGGACCTTTCAGCAGCTTTCAATACCATTGACCATGGTATCCTTCTGGGCTGACTCTCTGGGATGGAACTTGGGGGAATTATTAAGCAGTGGTTCCGGTCATTCCTGGAGGGCTGAACTCAGAAGGTGTTCTGGGGAACTCCTGTTTGACTCCCTGGCCATTGGCCTCTGGGGTGCAGGGTTCTGTTTTGTCCCCCATGCTGTTTAACATCTATAGGAAACCTCTGGGAGAAGTCATCCAGAGTTTTGGGGTTCAGTGTCACCAATATGCTGATGACACCCAACTCTACCTCTCCTTTCCACCTGATTCCAAGGAAGTTGTCTTGGTACTGCACCAATGTCTGTTGTCAATAATGGATTGGATGAGGGCAAACAAATGGAACCTTAATCCAAACAAATCAAAATGCCTATCAGGGAAAAGGAACCTTACTTGTGCTGGATGAGGTTATACTCCCCATGAAATCTCAGGTTTGCAGTCTTGGTGTTCTCCTAGATTCAACTCTGAGTATAATGGCCAGGTCTCAGCAGTGGCCAGGAGTGCATTTGTACAGTTAAAACCTGTGCACCAGCTGCACCCATTCCTTGAGACATCAGAACTGGCTTCAGTGACACATGCCTTGATTCATCTCAGTTGAACAATGGTAACATGCTGTACGTCGGGCTGCCTTTGGAAACAGTTTGGAAATTTCAACAGTTTCAAAATGCAGCAGCTAGAATGTTGACCAGGGCCAGTTATAGGGAGCACATAACTCCCTTATTAAAATAGCTCCACTGGCTGCTGTTCATTTCCAGGCACAATTCATGACTTATCAAGTCCTATATGGCTTAGGTCTGGACTGTTTGAAAGACTGTATCTGCCTATATGGGCTGGCCAGAGCCATAAGATCTGCAGGGGAAGTTTTTCTCTCAGTCCTGTTACCATCCCAGGCTCGCCTGGTGAGGACACGAGAGAGAACCCTCCTAGTGGCTGCTCCTGCCCTGTGGAATTCTCTTCCATGGGAAGCTAGGCTGGCCCCCTCCCTGCTTTCCTTTCATAGGCAAGACATTTCTTTTCCATCAAACTTTTCATGAGTGAGCGGAGGAGTTTTTAATTATTTATTAAGTTGTTGTTAGTTTTTATACTTTGGAAGCCACACTGGGAGAAAAGGTGGCATATAAATACAATATAAACAAAAAACCCAGTTTAAGATTGCATATAAGATTATCAGTTCCTACTGTACACTAGAGCTCTGTCTCTAACACCCACATAAGAGGGAAGAGATCAGGCATAGATTCCCAGTGGAAAGCCCAACATGGCTTCATTGTTTTTTCAATAGTTTCCATTTTAAGCCAGTTTTGTGTTTTAAAGATCTTTTCTGAATTACAGATAATGTTTGGAAGGCAGATAGTTGTTTTCACTATGTTGTATGCAATCTTCTGTTCAGAAAATTCTAAACAGAATAGAACAAATATGTACTTTTACATGCAAAAAGACTTGGTTTGTCCTTAGGTGCGTGACTCAGACCTGATAATTTGTAAGGCTAAACATTGCCTGGATGCATATATCAATGACCTGTTTATTTACTAAACTAATTTAGATTTGTTTATAGTGGCTTCAGTGTTTATGGCTGTCCCTGGACTTTCTTCAAACAGAAATGCATGTGGCTTTTACATATCTACAGTTTTGAAGAAGGCAATAGCTGAATGTTTATTGAGCAGCTAACTGTAAATTAATTATGCTTGAGAGTTTACCATTGATGCCTGTATTTACTATAAATGTTTGCTCTAAATTACCTTCCCTGTTATTACTTTAAAAAAAGATACTGAATTCATTGCCTTGAGGTCTACGTTGGTTATATTGGTGATGTTTGTTGTAATCCAAGATTTGTTTTTCTAAACCAGGACACATTTGAGAGGGATTTTGTTGACAGGACATTCACTGCTTATATCAACTTTTCTGGCAACAATGGGACATAAGTAATTGCAGATAATCATGAACACGAGAGTGCTACATTGTACAAATACTGATTTAAAATTCTTCCATATCATACATCTTATGTGCTCGGTTTTTGATCAGTATTTATTCATGGTATACTATTATGTCCAGGGCCCTCAATTAAGACAAAAGCCTTGTACATTACTAAAAATAAATACCTGCCCACAAGCATTTGAGGTGTTTAAAATGACAGTGTAAGCTCTGGTGGGAACAGTGGAAAGCAAATCGAGAGGAGCCCTAAACATGATCTCAGTTCAAGAACCAGTTCTTAAATGTATTTGCTTCTGATTGAAAGCTAAAACTGTGTAATGAGAAAGGAAATGCACATAAAATCTTGGCTGCTGAAACTTCAGAAAATGGGAAGGAATGAAGTTTCTAAGTTTGTGTCAAACTCTGTTGTTGTTGCAGTGCATGTACATAATAAAAAGAGTGCATGATCTGCTTGGAATTAGTTTTCTTGTTGGTCAAAGAAGCAGACAGTTGTTCAGGCTTCTACCATTTGTCTGCTGTTATACCTGGGAAGAAACATTTCAGTCAGATGTCTTTGTTCCTTGACCATCACCACCTTTTGGGGGAGAAATAATAATGTCCACACTATTTGCATGTACCTATATAACCAATTCAAGTACTATACAACAACATCCAAAATCGACAAAATTACTGGGCCAATCAAGAATGCACAGATTACATTGTGCAAGCTTTCAGAGCTCCACTGGCTTCTTCATCAGGCAAAGGTGTTAAAAATTGTATAGGAGAAAAAAAATGGCAATGTTAGAGTCACAGGCCTACATTTTGTCAGGATGTTTCTGTTGTTGTTAGTTAAGATGGTCTGGTAGCCCATGCTTCTCAGAGTCCATGCAATGTCACAGTAATAAAAGGTGGGGAACCTTTCTCTTGTGGAAAGTTATTCCACCATGGATAATGAGTTGGGGTCATGTCTCAGTAATGGGTAACACCATTTTTTCTTTCTCTTTCTGTCACCCCATCTTTCCCTTTCTCCTCATCGTTTTCCAGCAAGCTTTTGGAGAAGAGATAGATGGTGGCATCTAAATGTTAAACCCTTACATGACCGGCAGGGTCCATCTTTGGATGGTCTTGTGTTACAGGAGTTGTAATACAAGTTACTGTTAATGTTTTCATGTTAATATGAAAAGGAACATTTCCCTTATTGCACTATTACTCTGTGCTTTTCTGCTTCTTCAGAACTTTTGGTAAGTAGGGACAAAACAAACAAAGGCATGTTTACTACCCCTGACGTTTTATTAAATAAATAAACGTAGATGTGAACTTTCACATTCGAAACTCCATTTAACTACAAGAATAGGGATGAGAAGGATGATGGTTATATTTTTTGGAGGCACTGTTTGCCCTGGTGAGCCCCAGCATGTCCATAGGGGTCCAGGAGGTAAAACTAGGCCTGTTTGCTGTTGTTCTGGCATCTCCACTTTCGGTGGTTAATTGAGGGCATCTTAAGGTGGGGAGCTGCTCTTCAGCCCTTAGCATCTGAGCTAGCTATTCTGTTGGGTACAGATCACTCTTGCCAGTGGTCTGAATTGCTCATTTGCTGAGGACTTTGAAATCAGCCTAAGAGCCATTTAAAATAAAGCCAGCGGTTGCATGAAGCCCTGCAATCCTGGGTAGCCCAGCCTTCTAATGAAATAATGTGTTAATTTCACTTTTCTTGCAGCCCTTTCCCCAAATATTACATGCATCATTCTATAGTAACAGTGCTGTCCCAAGCCAGTCTCAGCATTAGATCTTTCGGCACTAGGCTGTTACAGTGCCATGATTCCACTTGCAACATCCTATGGAATCCTGGGGTTTGCAGTTTCTGGAGGGGCTGGCGGGCCCCTCGCGAAATGGCAAACCCCAGGATTCCATAGGATGTTGAAAGTGGAGTCATAGCGCTATAGTGCGGAAAGGGCCACTGTCAAGATACTCTTGAAGCCTTGGAGAAGCCTACAACACAGACTGAATAGCATATTGGAACAGAAATTATTTCCTTACTTAATTAATTAATTTAGAGTATCCCACCATGGCTGCAGATAGCTTTGTAATATTCCTTCCAGAACTCTGAAAAATATTTAAATATGGTTTTATTTAAATATTTGGGGATTTTGCATATCTAAAGATTGCATCTTGTATGTACATTCATTTACACTGACATGCAGGAGTAAGATTGTTTATAACAGTTTATGCTTTGTGTTTTTCAGATCGGATCAGTAACAGATGTTTTCTGAGATGATGTTTATAATTATTTGTGTGTTGCTGCCGGTTCATTTTCTTTTGGTCACCATCTTTTAAGTATTTTGCACGGTTTCATATCTTATGCAATGCTGTAATTAAGCATAAATGAAAACTTGTATCCTTGTCCAAACAATTATATCGGCTATAAGCATGTCTGCAGTGGTTATGGTTTGCAGTTCTGCTTTAAGCTACCCAATTAAATTGTCTAGGAGGATTTCTCCTGTGTTCAGCTGGCCAGGCTCTTTGTGCCATTATTTTACCTTTGTTTGTTGTATTTATTCATTTCTACTTTATGCAAAAGATAATCAGATATAAAGTAAGCTTACTTTGTTTTCTTTTAGCTTTTGAGACTGATTTGCTGATTTCCCTGTTGTTGCTGTTGTTGTTGTTTCCACCCCTTGAATTTTATCCTAAAGGTCCCCGGACCTCAGGTCAAGAACCACTGATCTAAAATCCACCATCTTGGTCACCTGAGTTTTCAAATTCATGGAGAATGGTATTGTCCTAACAAGGAGGAATAATATCAATATTCTACTTCAGTAATCTTAAGCACTGGAATTTCAGAATATTTAGTGTGGAAGAATAAACATATAGCTTTGTAAAAAAGCTATTTATTTATTTGTTGTTGTGGTGGTGGTTGTGTGGCTACAAGTTGTTTCCCACTTATGGTGACACTAAGGTGAATCTATCACAGGATTTCTGGGGCTGAGAATGTGTGTTATGCCCAAAGTCACTCAGCAGGTTTGCATGGCTGAACAGGAATTCAGTCCCTGGGCTCCAGGGTTGTAGTCCCAAAACTCAAACCACTATACCACACTGGTTGTCAGTCTATTTATTTACATGATCGAAACAGTAACATGCAAACTATACAAATGGTAACTTACAAAGCAGTAACATTCTTGAAGAGGTTTATAAGTCTCCTCAATCTAGGCACGTTCTTATATACTGACATTTCAGAATCTAGGCTTCCATTTTATATAGCTACTATATTGATAAGAAATCTGATATCTGTTATATTTTCTTCATAACAGATATGGCACTATTGTGCCGTTTCTGTGGTGGTGTTAATAAGTATTGTACCTATATATGGTACAGCATAGTAGGAGGCTGTAGGAAACAGCTGGAGCTGCTGCAATGGAAGCAGGAGGCAACTGTCTACTATCTTACCCAAGGTGCCTTTATACTGACTCGAGCCCCCTCTTACCAGTTCATATCTTCCTATCAAAAGTGACTGTTCACTAGTTTTGTATTATCAAATTCTGTGGGTCTTTTGTCCAGTGTCAGTTAGATGAGATGTGCAATAGTTCACTTGTTCAAAGTTACTTATTATCCAATTGCAAAGATTTTTTTTCTGGCCTTCCGTACCAGGCCACCACTCATCCAATCACATAAGTCTTTTACTGGTCTTTTGACAGGCTGCCTATCGGATACATGCCTTCAGCTAGATACTGTTATTTTGACTGTCTGCAAGGCTAAACTGCATGTGACTAGCTTTCTATTCTGTGTATGACTTACAGGGCTTTTCTTTATTGTTGATTCTTCTTGTTATTTCTATCACATTTCCAAAGCAGCTTGCAACAATTAAAAAAGACCTAGTGAAAAATCCACAAGATACAAAAGTTAAAACAAAATTAAACAATCAAAAAATTAAAGCATACATAATTAACTATACACAGTAGCTCAACAATTAGCAATATCCAATATGTTGTGTAAGACAGGCCTTATATACTCACTCGTCAAGAGCCTGTTGTAACTTTCGTCTTTACTTGTCTGCAAAAAGAGAGTAGGGAGCATGCCTGTCTAACTTTTCTGAGAAGAGAATTCAAGAGCCTGGGGGCAGCCACTGAGAAGGCCGTCTCCTGTGTTCCCACCAGATGTAGCTGTGAGAGCGGTGGGACAGAGAAGGCCTCTGCAGCAGATCTCAAAGCATGGGCTGGCTTGTAATGAAGAATATGGCCCTCCATATACCCTGGATCTGACCAATGTAGAGCTTTACAGATCAAAACCCTCACTTTGAATTGTGCCCAGAAATGGAGAGGCAGCCTGTGGAGCTATTGCAACAAGTGACTTGTGACTCCTATAGTCTGCTCCACATAACAATCTGGCTGCATCTCTTTGGATCAATTGAAGTTTCTGAACACGTTTCAAAGGCAGCACACATAGAGTGCATTACAGTAATCCAACCAGGATGCAATTAAGGCATGTGTCATTGTGGCCAGGTCTGATGTCTCAAGAAACACATTCATCTGGTGCACAGGCATTAGTGGTACAAATGCACTCCTAGGCACCACTGACATCTGGGCTTCCAGATTCAGAGCTGAACTCAGGGTAAATCCAAGTTGTGAACCTGTATCTTTAGAGGGAGTTCTATGCAGGCTGAATATCTGTTCCCTGATCTGTCTTTTTACTGACCAGGAGCACCTCTATCCTTGTCTGGATTAAGTTACAATTTGTTTGCCCTCATCCAGTCCATTACTGATGACAGGCACTGGTTTAGGACCAAGACAGCTTCCTTGGCTTGTGGTGGAAAGCAGTAATAAAGTTGGCTTTCATCTTTATTTATCTTATTGTTGGCAGTTAAATATCTGGACACCCAGACCTGGCTTCACTGTATGCTGTTAACTCTCCGAAGATACTTGTTACACTTTCTTTCTTCAAATACACAGGCTTAATGGCCTTAACTTTTGCAAAATATGTACAAAATAGAATATCCTGCTACTTAAGTAGACTTCTACTTAAACTGCAACTAAACTGGACAGTGAAAAAAGCTGATAGGAAGAGAGTAAACTCATCTGAAATGTGATACTGGAGCAGAATTCTGTGGATTCAATGGACCGCTAAAAAGACAAATGAATGGGTCCTAGAGCAAATCAGGCCTAAAAGCCAAAATAATCAAACTGGGGCTGTTACACTTTTATCATTAAAAAATATGGCAATGCTTGGTAAAGTGGGAGGCAGTAGAAAAACAGAAAGACCACATAGCAGATAGATAGACTGAACCAAGGAAACCATGGCCCTTAGGTTTCAGGACTTGAGCAGGACCATTTACAGGGTGTCACTTATAGCATCACCATAAGTCAAAACCACATAGTTGGCAAGTTAGTACCAAGAGAGACTACTTATGTTGTCTGATGAGTCATGTTGTAAATTGTCATAGATAAAGTTTGTGTAAATACCATGGTATGGGTGATGATAAACAAATGATGATACTGTATTTTAAAACATAGGCTGTTTCTGTATTTTTTAAAAATCTACTACTGCAGTAGCTTTACAATATGGACAGAAATTAGTTATTGCTTGTGACAAATCATAAGACCCCTCTACTACTTAATGAAAAACATTTGAAATACACCACAGACTGAAAGAACATTCATTCCATTGACACTTCTATGAGGAGTACATCCGGATGGATTATTTAAAAAAAACACATAAAAAAACACAAAAAACAGCTGAACTGGGGAAAGAGTCGCATTTCCTGTGGAATGGCAATGGCATTTATAAAAGGATGCACTAAATCCATACCTACACACTGCATACTTCTAAGGAATAAGCTTCAAATGACTCATCTCTTCTGCTGTTTATTGAATTAATATGAAACTATTTTATAGGAGTTGGAGGTTTTCACTACAAAATCCTTGTCATTATCCCCAGATTTTTTCCTTGGCAGCTTATACAGGAAAGAGGTTCCCCTCCCTCCAAAAAGATATTTCTCTTAAATGTTTTAATTAGCTGCCTGATTGACTTGAACTTCTGGAAAAGTATGCTTTTGCTTATCGTCTTTCCAGTAACAAGAAAAATTTACATGTGAGGAGTGCCTGTATAAAAAGTGCTTTACATGAATGCTTATACAGAGCCAGGATATGATCCATCTGGCCCAATAGTCCTGCTTCATGACCTTCTAGAATCTCAGAGAGAGATGCCTTCTACTTGGCGTCTTTTACCCAGTCCAGAGGTGGACAACATGCAGGCATGGGTCTGTGTGTGGCTTCCGCTCTGTTTTTGTGCCCCCAAACATCCTTTTTTGCAACAAAAGTGAGCGAATTACCTCTCCTGGAGCTCTTCATGAGCAGTGATTCACTTTTAAATAGGTTGTTAGGTACCACTGCACTGTTTTCTTGTTTCTTTGTGCCTTCAAGTCATTTCCAGGTTCGGATGTCCCTAAGGCAAACCTGTAACTGGGTTTTTTTGGTAAGAATTTTTCAGAGGAGGTTTGCTGTTGCCTTCCTGTTAAGCTGAGAGTGTGTGACATACCCATGGTCACTCTTTGGGTTTCTGTGACTAATCAGGGATCCAATCCTTGGTCTCAAAGTAGTACTCTTTCTCACAATATGGACCTTTTTTAGCGTGAAATAACTACATTTCAAGAACAGAAAAGACATTTTGGCCATTTGTATGGCTTCTAGAGAGTCCCAAGTACAGGAAAATGATCCAAAATTTCCCCAGGGTTGTTCACCTGTCTCCAAGATAGGAATTAAATGGTTTTCCTTTGAGGGGTGTCTGTCAGAGTATTTAGAATACCCAGAAAAAAGTTGGCTTAAGTGAAAAGTTTCTGTACAGAACACCAATTGTTAGTCCCAACTGGAAGAAATACAATAGAAGCTGTTCAAGTCAGCATTTACGTATGTTCCATTTATTCAGTAGGTCTACTCTAAGTGACACTGACAGTTGGATTTAGGCCATAGAGGCACTAAACACCTTTTCTGCTGAAGTGCAAGCTTTCTCGTTCACAAATGTTGATGTTGTGAACTGACAGGTGCTTCAGGGTAAATATAAAGCTTGCCATATTATAAATGTGTTATGGTTGGCAGATGAGCTTTCCATGTAGCTATCCATGGATACTTTATGGTGATTCTGAAAACCTTGTATTCCTCTGTATTGGAGGCTTCAAGTGAATTTTATATTTGGTCTATATCCTGGTCATCACATTCCTCATTTTAGTTGGATTGTGTGGGTCAGGTGATTCCTCTGTCCCCCATTTTCTTGATCCATTTCCCATGTTTCTCTTTGAGGTAGAAGACTGCTCCTCAACAATAGTTTCTTCAACAACAGCCTTTCTGTTTTTCTTGACATTTCATTTACTTTAGCTCAGGATATACATTTCAGCCATGAAACAGAAATCAGCATTTATAATCTCATAGTTCCTCTGAAGTCTGGAAAATGAATCATGGAGTCTCACATGAGACTGTGCATAGTGGGCCTACAAACTTCAGTTATTCTATGATGGTTTTTAAATTTGAAGTAATGAACTTTGAGTAGTTCCATATATTTGACATCAGATCTGAGTGCCACAAGAGAGACTGTTATATGTGCTTGTTTTGGGCTCTGCTGCTTTTTTCATTTGCTGTGACCAGTAGTGGAGTAAGGGATCTTAATACCACATTCGAATGAAGTACATCTGCTCAGCAATTTTCAAGTGTAGTTTTCATGATTTATTGCAATCCTAATCTCTTAGCATAATATTTACTTACAGAAATGTTAAATGTCAGCAATTAAAAATGGTTTAATACAGAACTAAAAATTTGTTGGTGGTGGTTTTGGTCACTGAGAAGAGTTAAGCCACCTTTTTAAAATGCAAAACGAAGAGAATTTCTGAAATGTCTAACATAAACTTATAAATTGAATTTCTGAATACTGTTTTTCTTGTTTTTTTCCACTGTACAAATACTATTTTTCACCGTTCAGTGGTGAAACTGAAGCTGTGCCTGGTTAGTTGTTGTTTTACTTTAAAAAATGTAGCTGGTCAGCTAAAATGTTGCTTAAATTACAGCAGGAAAGATTTTAATTGAATATATAGGGAAAGGAAGGGCAGTTAAACAGTTGGACCATTAACCTAGAGGGGTAATGACCCTTCCTGTCACACAGAGAGTGAAAAACTGTATAATAGTGTTCTATATCTGGATTTATTTGACTGAGCAGGAGTGGGATTAAATGGCCAAAAAGACCTTATCTGGCTTAGTGATTTCAATTACTAGTGTGAGAATTAGTATAATTCTGGAGCTATTAAAATAGTAGTCTTCTTTGAGTGGCAACCTTTATGAAGTTGAGATAACATATTTTTAAACGGTTGTTACAAGTCTTCAAAAATGTAAGGAAAAGGCTGTACTAGCTGCCAGAAACACTGCACATTATATCTGTGTAGGATCATTTTTAAGGTTAGAACCTCTCAAAATGACTACATAAGAACATTCAGTAAGAAGCTAAAGAAATGTGGGAAGTGTTGACTTTGGTGGAGGTCCGTGGCTCTTGTGGCAGTCTCTCAGTCAGATTTTGCTGCCTACCACGTGCATTGCTTTTGTGCTTGCAATCCTCGAAGGGCAATACTGTATGCTTGTGACCTGCATTCACGTTGTGCAGTGCTGTCTTATTGTGTGTGCTTTATTGAAGTTTGTTATGTGTGTGTGTGTGTGAGAGAGAGAGAGAGAGAAAGAGAGAGGGAGGGAGAGAGCTGCTTGTTATTTGGATTGTTTTTGTCATGTGAAAAATCTTCATATCCATCCAGTACCCTTGCACCTTGCACTGGAAAGCCAACTTTCCCTATGAATGAACTAATCCACATGACAAGCTGTTGTGTATATATGCAGACATCCATACACACGTACATGTTTAGTTAGTTATATTTTCAATCATGATGATAGCCCTGTGAGGGCTGGTGTAAAAATAATGGAATTTTAAATGGGGTTGGGAAAACAATTGACCAGTGTTACAAGTATATACATAAATGTGCTTTGATTTTAATTGTTTCACAGCAGACATCACTTTTATCCTGCCTTGTTCCAAGTAATGGAAGATCTGTCTTGTCTTATAATTCGAGTTCAAGCCTTTTACGTTCCAAGAGATACATTTCAACGTCATTTTCTTAGTCTTAGTCTTCTTCAGTTATTTTGTTGCTTGTCTCCGAACTCAACAACGTTAGAACAAGCTGATGAACTAATACAAGAGATAAAAGAATATAAGAGAGAAGGAGGGAGGAGAGAAAGAAAACAAGAAGTGTCAGATGAACAACGGAACATTATCCTGCCTTGTTCAATTGAACATTCTTATCTTCTCTCTGTGTGTTTGAATTGGAGAAAGCCACCAATGACAATGCACAGCAAAAAAAAAAAAAACTTACTACAGGTTGAGGATCCCTTACCCAGAAATTCAAAATCTGAAAACCTCCAAAAACCAAACCATTTTGCTTCCAGCATCCCTTTTCCACTTTCAAGGCAGCAGCTGCAGTGCTTCTGCTTGTTTGTCTCTCAGATCCTCAGTCTCTCTTCAGCCTCGCATCTCATACAAACACAAGCAGCAAACAAGACTCAAGGTGAGAAAGAGAGAGATGCAAAACTGGAGAGAGACCGAAGATTTGTGAAATGGTGGGAACTCAAGTGTAGTACTTGGCGTGAATCTATACCTCCTGCCATTTCACAGATTCTTGGTTCTCTCTCCAGCTTCATGTCTTGTTCATTTGCTACTTGTGTTGTGTATGAGATGAGACTGGAGAGAGACTGAGGATCTGAGAGACTAAGGATGTAAGGGACCTGATACCTATATTCAGACAAGACAAGACAGAACAAAAAATAGAACTGTACAGGACATCTCTAGGAAACCTGCTAACCACTGGCTTCCATCTTCAGGAGCTGCAGCAGTCCTACTTGTTTTGTTTGTGGGCTCCCCAGTGATATCCATTATAGTACTGTATTTTGTGTATATGCAAATACAGGCATACCAAAAAATTTTTAAAAAATCCAAAATATAAAACACTGCTGGTCCCAAGCATTTTGGATAAGAGATAGTCAGCCTGTATCATGGCATTTCAGTGCTGTAGAAGTTAAAATTCTCTTCCATCTATGACCCAAAAAATGTCCTCTTCATTCAGAAGAACAAATGTTCTTATTTGTAATGAGCAGACCCTCCTGTTACTATGTTCTAGGCTATATGGCAGGATGTATTGAAGGGATTGTCTGGTACCATGCATTGAAACTGCTGGAGTTCTATGTGTATAAATTATATTTTCATTTTAAAATTTAAAATTTAATGATGGATCACAGTCTTCAGAGAATACATACAGTTGGCTTACTTCCAGATGCTTTTGCTAAAATTAAAATTTTAAGTGGAGAAAAATTAACTCAGTTTTGAAAGCGAGTGAAAAGCAGGAGTTTTTAACCTGCGCTCCATGGATCCCTGGCATATCCACGTCAGGCTTCAGGAAGTCCATGAACTAAGTGCAAAAAATGAACCCTCTTCATTTCCTTCCTTTTATTTTGATTTTTTGGGAGGTGAGGAGGAATCTTTTTAAATGTGAAATTATATATTTAGGTATATTAATATTTCAGCTGAAATTTCATTCTAAACATGTGTAAGTGGTATTGGGTGCTACTGTACATGGTCAGGTAGTATACAGCCATTATCGTACCTGTACAATGGGGTAGAGGTCAGGGCCACCATATCCATAGGCACTTTAGGCACAGTGCTTAGGGTCTACAAAAAAATTCAGGGCCTACAAAAACAAGATTTTAGGGTCCATGGAAACATCCCTACCAGTACATCAAGGCGAGCAGGGAATCAAATACAAGAGTGCCTAAAGTGACTACAAAAACCTTAATGTGGCCCTGGTAGGGGTCCTTAGCTTTTACCCAATTCTCAAAGGGCCCTGTGGCTGCAATAAAGGTTAATAAGCCAGACCTGTAAAATGAGACTATTCCTCTCTCACCTTGAAACTCCCATGAAACTGGGAAGTCTCTTAGGCTCTTTTTCTTTAAATGTCTCTGAATCTCAATTAGGTCTATATCTTAGAAGATAATCTGTTAAACCCACTGAGTGGTGTGTTCTTAATTTATGAGCTATTTGTCTGTCTCTGAAAAACTACATTGTTACCACTATATCTGAACTAGTGAATTCCTTCATCTTAGATCCCCTTTAAATTCTATATGAAAGTGACAGTGCTCATGCATTTGGCTTAATTTTTTAATGTGTTGGGCAAAGTGGGACAAGTAACTATCTTTCACTGTTTGTTGTTTGTCTTGAACTGTGACATACATTCATAGTACATGCTGTTCAACGCACCTCTGTGTCCAGATAAGTTGAATGGAAAGTTTAAGAGTCAGCATTTGCCTGGGGAAAAAAAACCTGTGGAATCAGATTATGGTCATTTCTGCACGAACCTGTTATAGTGCGATGATTCTACTTTCAACCTCCTGTGGAATCCTGGGGTTTGCAGTTTAAAACCCCAGGATTCCATAGGAGGTTGAAAGTGGAATCATCGCACTATGACAGACTCATGCAGAAATGGCTTATGTCTTCGCTAGTGTTGTCAGCATAATCTTACCTTTGCTATAATTATACATAAAAAATTTTGCAATTAATATTCATTTCTTACAGTTGGTACTGTTAATACCTTTGAAGTTTCTAGTTTGCTTGGTTGCTACTGGGAAAGGAGTATCAGCCTGAAGAGGAATACCTTTCAAGTTACTGAGCCTCATGTATGTGTGGGACATAACTATAATCCAAAGATGCAGTATCTCACATGTGTGACAAGAACCATGTGTGCTGCCGGAGGGTTGTTTTTTTTTAATTGATTGCTGCAGCTCCCATCACAGGGTGGAGCACTGCAGGGTGGAACACTGTTTAAAATTAACAACTTGTGTAGTACTGGAAGTTGCTATGCATTTAATTTACTTTGACTGTCTCATGTTTGTTCCCTTTTTTGCAGAGCATGTGCTTCCTGGAATACTGTATTTGTATATTCACTATTATATCCATCAACTTCTCAGGCAAAATTGATGATGCTCTTTTTAACAAAAACATATCATGTTTCAGTTCAACATCTGTATTCAGTATGTACTTTGCTGTTTAACATGATCAGTGTTACTTTTGACTATTTATAGTTTTAAACAAAATTAAATCTAGGACAAAAAATGAGGTAGTTGCTTCTACCTGTCAATCTAATCTGAATATTTTAGGTGAATGGATAACTGTACCTCTTGTTATCTCTGTCCTGACACACATGCTTTAACTAGTGATTGGCACTGTTTCAGAGGTTACCTGAGCCTCTAGTAGTGAAAGTTAAGCATCCCCACAAGGTTGTTCTGATTTGTGCCTGTGAAAGAAACCCTAACATATTTAAAGTCCCTACTGCCTTCAAGAAAAAGTTTATTATTTCTGCGCCTTACATAATAACACTGGGTAACACTGAAAACATCATTTGAAATGTTCACTAGAGTTTCATATGTACTCTTCTTTCTATGCCTTATCAAGTAGAAAAGAACAAGAAAAAAAAGAATAAAAAACAAATAATGAAGATAGCTGTGCTGATCCATGGGGGCAGGGAACTGCAAAGCCCACTGTTGAGCACATACCTGTTAGGTGAACTAAAACTTCACAGATAGTTAGGCAACTATGAGTTTTCAAAATTCTACATCAGACTAGGGATACAGAAAGGAGAGGGTGCGGAAGAAACCATGAAGTCTAAAAATTATACACATGTGACCATGATATCTGCAGTTGAGCAGTAAGTGAATCATGGAACTCTTAGAGGAAGAGGCTCTTGCTATAATGTAAACTATGATGTAAAAATTTGGACGTTGTATATGAGAAAAAGCTTTTTCTTGCTCTGTCACTCTCTCTGCTTAATCCTCACACCCATCCTCAGCCCAATTCCATCTTGCATGCCTGAGAAGTTAGGGGAGAGAATTTTTTTTTTCCAATAGAGCCAACCACAGCTGCTTCCTTGTGCTTGCTGTCTGATTTTATAGCCCTGCCCTGCCCCCAAGACTTCATTGAGTGGAAGGATGGATGGGGTTGCCTCTGGTTGATGGTACAGACAGCTGGCCTTCCTATCCCTCATTGACTTGGGCTTGGCTAAACTGTATGGAACTGAATGCCTGTCCTAACAAAAGGCATTCCTGAAATTATACTCATTGTACTCAGTTTCTTATTGTGAGGAGTTTATTTTAAGCAAGCCATAAACAGGAGGCACCAATGTGCTGTAAACACACCTGGAATGCATATGTATGTGAGAAAGGGATTGTGCGTGGGCAGATAAGGAAGGATGGCAGAATCCAGATCTCTCTGTCCTTGCAAGTGTAGTCTGCCTTTCTTGAATAACAAAGTGGCAAATTCTTTAAGCTTCCTGAATGGGCAGCCTTAATGATTCTTATAGGCCCTATGACAAGAGATTATGGCGAAGTAAGATCCAAAAGCACAACTTAATTATAAAAAATATATATGGTATGCTCAAAGTAGCTTTCTTCATTCCGTCCTTCATTTCAGGATAAGTGATCATCTTGTGTTCTCATTTTAAGTGCTTAATTGGAAACTGTACAAGATTTCACTTTAAAGAAAGATAATGTAGAATTCTGGAATTATGAGATCAGCTTAGTGCTTTTTAACTATGAAGCAAAAGAGTGAATTAACAACAACAGCAAAACTCCCAACAACAATGGTTACTTACTAGGAAAGAAACAAAGCTCACCTTTCAATTGGATAACTCAAATGTGTAAGGAATGAAAAATCCAGATATCTCGAGGGCTCAATGCCTTCTCTTTCTCCATCTGTTCTGCCACCCTGTAGCATGATATTTGTAAGCAATGCAAAAGCTTGGCTAAGGCAGGAGATGACCTTTAACAACTGTCTGTTATAAAATCCATTATCTGCATTTGGACATCCTCAAATGTCAGAAGGAAAATATGTCAAGGTGACCTTGCAGTAGTATGTTTGCTTCATTGGATAATTGCTAGATATTGGTATTACATTATAGAGTAGGAGTACAGATTTCCTGAAGCTCATGTGTGCTATGTTACGATAAGCCAGAACATTTTTGTCCTGACATTAGAAGCATTGTTAAATATATTTAAGCAGAAGACCACTGGCAGCTACTCTGACTATCATATCAATTAGTCTTTTTTCATTTTGTGTAAGATAGCCTGAGCTAGAGGTATTTTGTCCAACTGAAACGCTGTCTTTGATATTACAGTTAGGTGCTGGAAGTACTGGGATTCAATTTATTTACTGTCCAGATGTTCTCTATCCCAGCTTATGTTAATTAGAATATTTTCTCCAAAGCTGATAAATCAAACCTTGATCTAAAATGGGTTGGATGACAACTATCAGCTTTAGTATAGCCAGTGTGAGAAATGCTGGGACTTCCAGTCCTAAATTTGGAGGGCCGTACTTTACCCATTCCTGATGTAATGATAACAAGCAGTAGCAAGTTTTGAGAGCTGGTGTGGTGTAGCAGTTTGTGCTTTGGACTACAACCCTGGAGGCCATGGAAACCCACTGGGTGACCTTGGGTGCATTGCACCCTCTCAGCTCCAGAAAACTCTGTAGTAGCTTTACCATCACAATATGTCGTAAATAACTCGAAGACACAACACCAGCAACAACAACAACAATAACAACAATGACAAGAACAGGTTTTTAACAACTTTGGTAACTAAGTTTACTTTCTCTGGTTAGTATTTCTATCTCTATCACAGAATGGCTGGGAAGATGTCCACATCACTGGTTCTTTTCCTGGGTGTCTTATTCCCCAGAGAGTGGCACCTGCTACCCTTTTTCACAGTAAGCTGACATGCTTCCTCGATGATCCAACTCAGAGTGAGGCCAAATGAGAAAAGGGGCCATTGCTGCAGCAGGTACCACCCTCTGGCAAGACACTGGAAGTTGGAGCAACAGATCACAGTTGACAAAATAAGCAAGTACTCAATTCAGACAAAAGTGTGTGCACTTATGAATGGAAATGAGGGGACATGCTCGAGGTTTTTTTGTAGAAGAATTGCTTCAATCCCCTCATTTTTTGCCTTCAACCCTCCCTACCCCTTTTTTCCTTTTTTCCTCCTTCCCTCCTTTGCCTATCTTGGTCTCCTCTCCTCCTGGTAAAGAAGGCAAAAAGATGGGTGTGTGTTTCTGATAAACTGGGTGAGTTTAAAAGAGAGAGGGAGGTAGAGAAAGAAGAGTAAATGCTAACTGGCAGGCTGGCCCTGAGTGTTGCTGTTCAATCCACTTCAGCAGGAAGTCTCTCCCACTCTAACACCTTCCAGGGAAGTGTGGATTTACTTATGTCTCCCTTATTTTCCAGTTTGAAGACCCTTGATGAGCAATTTTAAATAAATATTTCATGCACTTTAAGGTTTTAAAATTTGGGGGCCCATGGCAACAAAAGATATTTAAAGGGCGTCCCTGGTAAAGCAAAGGTTAAGAACCACTGGTTTATATCATGTAGAACGTATCCAGGCGTTACACAAAAAGAACTTGTTACAATGTAGCTCAGTGGTGGTTGGTGAGTTTCATGTCAGCGAGATAGTGATCCATTCCCAGTTTAATTTAAACTGTATAGGAATTCTCCAAGGTGCTGAATTTAGGTTCAAGATAAGCTTCAGCACTTTGGATAGCTCCATTAAAAGTCTAAGGCTGAAATGTAGAGCCAGTTTGCAATCCCAGTAACATGGAAGTCACCAGCTACCATTGATGTTGCTATTCATCTCTCTGGATCGGGGTGGGTGACCAGTATGGAAATGGCATGTATCTGAGGGGACCAGGCTTCGCCCCTATTTTTTATTTTAAAAATACTGGGAAATCTTCCCCCATGTTCTCTAGGAGCTATGTGGGAGACAATTTATCCAGATTTTAGAACTTTCTAGGACTGTTTTAAGTCCAGAAGGTGTCCTTTTTCCCAACTCGGAAATGGCTGGATGTCATTCCTGGTTTTAAAAGCTCCTACTCAGCCTAAAGGAGCTTCTAGGAGGGCTGCCAATCTGCTGCAGGTTTAGATGGACCAGTTACGTTAAGTGGTTTCTGAAACTGCTGAATTGTATATAACTGGCATTCTCTGGAAAAGGTATGGCTCAGGAAAAACTTGCTGGTTTTTTTCTAAAGAAAGGAAACATTTTATAATTGAGCTGCCACACTTAAAATGATGTTTCTTGTAATATAAAGTCATATTCAAAGCATGCATTGGAGATTTCTCTTGTGTTTAACGATAACTGTTGTGTATTGAGGTGAAAGGTTTTTTTAAAAAAAAACGAGTGTATAAACTGTTTTTTGGAAATGTTGAGATTTAAATGACAACACAAACATTTTCTGTGTAGCTATGTACCCTACTTAGCAAATAAGCTACCTCCCAAACCATGTGCTGCATCATACCATATTAATGGTGGAAAATATTTGTATTTTGAAAAACACATGGCCTCTGTTCAGTGACTTCATAATGCAATTAAAAGTTTTCTGGAAGGGCTCACATAATTGAATTATATTTGGACTAATTCAGCCTTGTGGTTCTTTATTCAATACCTCAGTCGTGTACTTTTACAATTCAATTATAAATACACATGAAATCTCTTATAAACTCATATTGTATTTCATAAATAATGTTTAAAGAGTCCTTGCCTCTGGACCCGTACAAAGAACTGTCAGCCTAAGCTTTTGTAGTAACTTGTTACAGTGCACTTGTCTAGGGGTTTTCTAGAAGAGAAATGACAGACCAGTGGTTATAAAATCACTCACTTTCTTTTCTAACATAGGTTTGTTTGTTTGTTTGTTTTAGTAACCTAGTGTTATGAAGGTTCAACAATTGCTGCCTTTCTGAGTCTGTATGTAGCTTCTTGAAATCATATACATAGCTGACGAGTAAATGTTTTGTTGTTTGCCTGAATAGAAGCAGTGGCCTTTTTTATCATAGATTCATCGTTGTTATCATAGATTCGTAGAGTTAGAGGAGACCACAAGAGCCATCAATCCCAATCTCCTGCCATGCAGGAATATACAATCAAAGCATTCCTGACAGATGGCTATCCAGCTGCTGTTCAAAACCTCCAAAGAAAGGGACTCCACCATACTCTGAGGCAGCATATCCTACTATCTAACACCTCTTACTATCAGGAAATTCTTCCTAATGTTTAGGTGGAACCTCTTTTCTTGTAGTTTGAATCCATTGCTCCATGTCCTAGTTGCTGGAGTAACCAAAACAAGCTTGCACCATCTTCTATATGACATCCTTTCAAATATTTAAATCTGGCTCTCATATCACCTCTTAACCTTCTCCTTTCCAAGCTAAGCATACCCTGGTCCCTAAGGTGCTTCTCATTGGTCATGGTTTCAAGGCCTTTTACTGTTTTGGTCACCCTCCTCTGGACACATTTCAGTTTGTCAACATCCTTCTTGAACTGTGGTGCCCAGAACTGGATGCAATGTCCCAAGTGAGGTACTATCACTTCCCTCTACCTAGACACTCCATTCCTACTGATGTAGCCTGGATGCCTTTTTTGTTGTTGAGTGCCTTCAGTCATTTCTAAGGCAACCCTATCACAAGATGTTTCCCCCCGCCCAGGTTTGTTCAGAGGAGGTTTGCCATTGCTTTCCTCTGAGACTGAGAGAATGGAATTTGCCCAAGGTCACCAAGTGGTTTTCCACACTAAGTGTTAATTCTAACTCTGCTCTCTTGGAATCCTAATCCAATAGGTCAAACTATTACACCAGAGTGATTCTCCATGCTGTGCCTGTATACCTGAATTTAGAAGTCTAAAGGTAGTTCTTTAGAATCAGTTTTATCTTGTTTTAGTACTCATTGCTCAACAGTTCTCATTCTATGTTCAGCTGGAATTTTTAATTCTATTTTGTTATGCATATAATTTTAAATGGTTTTGTGCAAGCAAAATACTTCACTATATACTACACTATACTACACTAATCTGAGAGTTCTTCCTCTTTTGCCTTGACTGCAGGTACAGAACTAGCTGTGATTTTTATTTTATTTTTTTATTTTTTATTTGCAATGACTTGATGTTTATAGACAGGAGACTCTGTTCCACAAGATATTTGACTCTTATGTACATCTTACAATCCACTGTGGTTCATCCCTAATCCGTTTTAAGTTTACTGTGTTGTGCTAATGTCAGATGCTTTCCTTTCCATTGCTCCATTTTATGAGGCTTTTATAAGAGCTGTCTGCTGTATTTGATGTCTGTGTGTATGTGTATGTGTGCGTGTGTGCATGCACGTGCATGTTTAAGTTGGAGCACATTTGGTTGAATTGTCCCAGCATCGAGTTATCCTCCTAAAGCATCTCCCCAGGGTCAAGCTAGTTCAGGGAGGAAGTGCGACTCCATTGTGTCTGCTAGCAGGCTTCTGTCATTTTGTCAAATACCATAGGAAATTGCTTAGGCAGAGAAGACAAGTGTAAGCATATCTGTTCTGTTTTAATTTTAGAAGCTTGATTCCAGATAGTGAATTGGTCTGTTTCTGCTGGGGAGGTGGTGTTTTTGACAAGACCAAAAAAAAAAAAAAAAGAAGCAAACTTTGCTGTTAGAATATTTGCATTCTGAAAAAAATGGATGGTATCTAGCTAGCGGTCATCTTAGGCTCTTTCCAATTGCCCAGAGTCCTTTTGGATCCCTTTCCATAGTCCATTCTCATTCTTACTCTTTCAGAGACAGGTGTGTGGTGCAGGACCCTGAAAAGTTCCAACTGTCTCCCATTCTGCTCCTTTCACAGAGGCATTTTAAAGTCCTTTCTTCAGCTTCTCTAATGTCTTTTTACTTAAGAGAACAATTCAGTTCAAATTTAAACAGGATTGTATCCCAAAGCTAGTAAGGGCTAAATATCCCGACGGCACAGATCCTGTATGATCTTGAATCAGGATCAGCCCTCGTGAGTACTTGGATGGGAGACAGCCAACGAATCCCAAGTGCGGAAGGCTATATTTCAGAGGAAGGAACTGGCAAAACCTTCTCTGAGGAGTCTTGCCTGAGAAAACCCTTTGAAATTCATGGTTGTCATAGGTCTAAAGATAACTTAAAGGAACATGCACACACCCCAAATTAACCTGGCTCAGTTGTAGTTCTGTGGGGAAGATAGGAAATAGAAATATGTTGTGGGCGGTGGTGGGAGGGCACAGCCATAGGCAATGAATAATCTCTTTCCAGTGTTTGCAGACAGGTTTCTTCTGTTACTTTAGTAATGTTTCTCCTTGATACTCCACCCCTACATTTGTTGCACAAGTGATCCTATTTATCTCACAGTTTTGTTGATGGAATAAGATCATGATGCGGTCATGTGAGAGCTAAATCACAAAACCAGCTGAGACTGAGGGCAATGGTTCCTGACTGGGTAATTTTCAAATCAGTCACAAAAATTTTTTTGGTAAAATGTATGTGTGTGTATGCATGCGCATACATGCTAATGAGGTTCATGCTAAATAGAGGGCTTTTTAAAATTCTCCTTAGCAAGCTTGTATGAGCTAAGGGACTGAGGGGAGAACTTTTTTCCTTGTCAGGATTGCCTTCCCATGAGAATGCACAACTCCAAATCCAACAGCAGTGCCTTCCGGAGTGGCAAAAATATTAAAGACAGAAAAGCGAAGAAAGACATTTCTGCTTGATTGGTATTTAAAAACTGAATTTTAAGGATCGGGTCCGCTGCTTAAGGGAAGTGTTGACATCAAGGATTTCTGTAGCATCTCTAAGCTGTAAGGTTTGTTGTCATTGTTATTTTGCTAGCGTTAGCTAATGTGGCACCTGCGCATCTTCTTGAAGAGTGGTGGCAAGTTAGCAAGTTGATCTCCAGAACGACTTAGGCTTAATTGTGATAATGCTTCATAAGTGTAGCAATCTTGGAAAAGCTCTCAAGAGCATAATGAAGTGTCCATATTACTTAGGGATGATTGCTGAGAATGTACTATACTAACATTAAAAGATCTCCACTGTCCATTTACATGGATAAGTCAACATGTTGATCTTGGCCTTCAGAATTTTAGATGAAGCTGTGACCTTTGTATCTAAATGGCCACCTCCTCCCATACAGATCTTCCCACCATTTGAGATCCTAAGGTGAAGTCCTTTTCAGGATTTTGTCTACCACTGGGAGTTAGGTGGGTAACTACTAGAAGAGAGAGACTCCAGTGAAGTGGTGCCTCCCTTAGCATGCTCACATCAGACATGATGATGATGATGATGATGATGATGATGATGATGATGAACCAAATCTGTCCTCTTTTGGACTTCAATGGTTTTTATTAGCAAAATGTTTTGGTTTCAGTCTCTTTCACTTGCTCAAAATAAAAGTGAGCTCCCTTCAAGGTGACACTTCAGAACACTCTGTTGTCACCATTCACAAGTAGATAACAGAGTTATATATTATCATCTGAGCTGAAATCCTGCAGTGTTAATGTCTTAAGTCTATGGATCCAGAAATTCTTTCTTCTGTCCAAAGTGCTTGAAAGAGACAGGACCTCAATTCCAGACACAGAGAGGCCACACACAAACATACACACACACACACACACTTGTATGATGTTTTATCTCTGTTTTCCTGCTTTATGCTTTTATTATTTTCTCTGCTGCCTTTATGGTCTTTTGAGTGTTTTCCTATTCTAAGCTGCCGTGGGACCATTTGGAGATAGGGTGGGATATAAATAAATACTCTATATAACTCATGAATCTCTGCTCATAATTGTGGTGTGTCATTTACTCCATTAAACATTTACATAACATACGCACTGTCACTACTTACTGTGGAGCATGTGCACACAAATATACAAAGAGGCCTGTGTTGATATAGCCACAATTTGTAGACTAGAGAGAACTACCAATCCTTTCTAGACTGGAATAACAAACAATTTTGAGTGTTTTAAACTGACTGTTTTAACATGTTCCTAAAGATACAGATTTGTGCTTTATTTCTGTGTTAGTTCTGAAGGAGGAGGTACATGTTTTTGCACATACACTAAGAACACTGGTGCATAGTTAATCCTGAATGAATTCATTAGTATAGTTTTATTGTACAGGAATTTGGCTCTTAAACTTTAAATGAGCTACTGTTCCTGTATGTTAAGTACTTTTTAGCTCATGCCCCATATATGCCCTATATGAAAACATTTAAATCAACTGGGTCATATTTAGTTTATATCTTTATGAGCTGTTGGAAGTAAAAAGTGCACTGGTATCAAGTTCAGTGTTTCCACTTTATTGCAATAGTTCCTTCAAAAACCCTAAACTATTGATACTTTTTAGGTAGAGATGTGAGGCTACATCTTTTGCTATTGCCATTTTTCTAACTGCTGTTATACAAATTCTAGGAGTGACGGCAGATACTTTTTGGTCTGTTGTCTTGCTGTATGTGTATTCCTGCAATAGTAGAGGATGCTTGTATTTGTCAATACAATAATGAATAATTGTTCTGCTTTGTCTAGCATGTAATGGCTTGGTTCAGACATAAAAGCAAACCATGGGTTGCTTTACACAAACAGATCTTGCATTCACACATTTCCTTATCTATCTTAACAGGCTTATAAAAATCTTATGTTTGGCACAGAAACTTCTGTTATTTTAGACTACTGAGTCCTTGTGGTAACCTATGGATAAATAGAAAAAATGGGCTTCCTATTAAGTAGCTGCAGAAGCATTTACAAAGTGCCAACCTTTAAGTACCAGCTATCTTTCTGACCTACTTCTAGGTTCATGACACTTGGAAGCATGCATTTTTATTATGATCCAAAAACAAATTGTAGTTCTGCCTTTTTAAAAGTGGATAACTTAGAATACTTTTGTAAAAATGTGGATAACTAAACCAGACATCCTTAATTTTGTCATCAGAACATTTTATAGCATATAATGTCAAACAGAATTACTAAAATGTTTCAGTATGTGTTGTGTAAAACTGTCTGTTTTCATATAAGAAGATGGAAAGGAAAGGTCCAAATTTTTAATGTGTCATCTTTTAAAGTGTGCTTCTTTTTAAAGAGGATATATGGTGATGCATACAGCTTATGGGAGATTAACTTTTCAAAAGTATGGAACCTGGCTGTTATTTAAGTAAGATTATATATGAGCAGAATAGGCCTAAATTCAGTTGCTTGTCCTACCTAGCACAGCTGCACTGAATCCATAGCATTTAGAAAAACATTGCCTTACTATTCAGCAATTGAATTAGTGCTTGTACTCTGTTTATTTGGGACCAGTAATTTGATTCAGGCCATAGTTTTTAAACTGTTGATGAATTAATGCTAATGATGAACTAATTCGATTCAGGCTGTAGTTTTTAAACTGTTGGTGAACTAATGCTTTGATTGTGTATCCCTGCATGGCAGGAGGTTGGACTCAGTGGCCCTTGTGATTTCTTCCAGCTCTATGATTCTAACTGTCTCATGCAGTCTCGTGTTACTGCAACTTTAATTGTTTGTTGTGTTTCTATTCTATGCCCCCTTGACAGACTGCCCACCATAGAACTCATTGTTTTGAATTTTAAAAATATACACACAACTTTAAAAGAAATTAAAAACAATCAAAGAAAGAAAGAAAGGAATGTTAAGCCCTTTCTATGGCAACCTGGTTTGCTGGCTAACAGAACTGCCTGTAAAAGATTGTGTTTACAGCTTTGTGTTTACACCTAGAAATGTGCTGTTCAGGATCAGCTGTCAATGCAGTAGTACTTAAAGAACAAAACATCAGAGGAGCTGGTATGTTTGAAATAAGATGTCAAAGACAACAATGTTCCAATTATAAAGATGGAGTTAGTATGCTGCAATTAAACTTAACAATACTATATTTGTTACAGCTAGAAAGTTGCAGTTGAATCTCACTTGCACAAAACATCTATGTCCTATTGTGGCAATCTCCTCTGGAAACTCTTCTATCCAGATCCAATCAGAATACATGGGAATGGTGCCATAGCATTTATTCCATTTGTTTCAGTAATTTTTCTACAGGAGAATGGCCTTGAAGAAAGTGTTCTGAATTGACTACATGGGACTACATTTGTCAAGGGCATGAATTCCATCTTCCTTTCACTCTGTAGGAAAGATTTACATACAGAACATGCAGAAATTGTAAAATTCTTTTTGGTATTATGACATTGACTATCTTGAATGTAAGTAATAGAGCCTAGAATTTTTTTTTTTTTTTGTCAAACAGTTCCCAGAATGTAAAGTCGAAGGCTTTCATGGCCAGAATCCATAGGTTGTTGTGGATTTTCCAGGTTTTGAGGCTGTATTCTGTTAGTATTTTCTCCTGATATTTCATCTGCATCTGTGGCTGGCATCTTCAGAGGGTATGGTGGCATGGAAGTGAGACAGAGTAGATATACTTGTGTAGTCCCCTGGGTGGGAAAGAGCAATTTGCATGTGTTACAGTTGGCCTATTGTTAAATGGGATATCCCCCAGGGTTGTATTGTTGGTCAGGGGGTATGCATAACAGTGTGTTAAGTACATTAGCAGCCCATTGTGTTGTTCCCTGTAGAGGAACCTCCAGGGTCTGGGTGGTATTCATTGGCATGTTTTTGAGTCTTGATTTTAGTGTTCTTCAGTACTGGTAGCCAAATTTTGTTTACTCTCCAAGTTTCTTCTTTCCTTTTGAAATTGTCCATGTGTTTATGGATTTCGATGGCCTCTCTGTGCAGTCTGACATAGTAGTTGTCAGATTTATCCAGAATTTCTGTGCTTTCGAAAAGCATTCTGTGTCCAGGTTGGTTTATAACATGTTCTGCTACCACTGATTTTTCTGATTTCCCCTGACTAACAATACAACCCTGGGGGATATCCCATTTAACAATAGGCCAACTATAACACATGCAAATTGCTCCCTCCCACCCAGGGGACTACATAAGTATATATACTCTGTTTCACTTCCATGCCACCATATCCTCTGAAGATACCAGCCACAGATGCAGCCGAAACGCCAGGAGAAAATACTAATAGGACACGGCCTCAAAACCCAGAAAACCCACCACAACCTATAGTTCCCAGAATCCTACAAATAGTATGGTCACTACCTGTGTTGGTAGAAGGAATTCTGGGAGTTCTGGTCCAAAAAAGTAACATTCCCAAGTTTTTGCAGTGAGGTGCAGATGATGAGTTGACACAGTGATGATCAGCAGTTCTTCAGAGTTCTGTTTCCTGCAGCTGACAGTGTCTAACACCTCTTGAAATCTTTAGAGGATTATAGGTATAGGTATATTTCAGTTAACAATGTAGATGTCTTTCTGTGGGTTACTTTAACAGAAAATTTGATACCAGAGACAGAAATAACATGGAAAGAGTAGAGATAGATTCCTATACCACACACACACACAAAAGTTTAACACATTTCAGGAAGTTTTTCATTCAGAACTAAAAATGTACACATGTGAAATGAAACAATCAGTTCAGGTAAGCCTTTCATAAGTAAATGAAAACATTTGGAACCTTCTAGAGACCATGTGAAGTTTCTTCAAGAGTACAAGGATGTCTGCCTTGCTTTTTTTTAAAAAAATGTGTAGCATATTTCTGTAGTGATCTAAATTAGCACAATTATTGGATGCTTCTGTTGAAGACTTGGGCTGAGTCTCTGAAAAGCTGAATACAGAGGGTTAACCTATACACTTATGAATTGAGAGAGGTCTTTGGGAGTTTCTTGCAGCCACTTCCTTTCTGTCTCTCTCTCTCTCTCCACTGTCCGAGTTACAGACAAGACAGGAGACTTAAACCTTTAAGTTGCCTACAAAAGGTTTACTGGAACTTAGCTATATGTTCTTAGAGCACAGAGTAGATAAAGGACATAATAATAATAATAATAATAATAATAATAATAATAATAATAATAATATATTTATATCCCGCCTCTCCCAATGTATTGAGGCGGCATTACAACAGTATATAAATACATTAAAAACACTAAAATGTAACCCATCCTCCCCACCCACCAACCTTTCTAACCCCCTAAAACACATTAACTATTAAAAACAAATTAAAAACAAAATTAAAAACATATAGTTAAGTTTCAGTAAACCTTTTGTAGGGAAACCTAAAGGTTTAAGTCTCCTGTCTGGTCTGTAACCATGCCTGCCCAAAAGCCTTCATAAAAAGAAGCATCCTTTTCAGAGGCTTCATTAACTGAGATATATCTACCATATATAATAATGAAGCAGTTAACTCTGCTTCATACTGCTTTGTTAATAAATGCACCAGAAGGTTGATACTAGAACTTTGTATCATTAAATTGAAAGTACTTCATCAAACTACTAATCCTGGGATTGTACAGGATGGAACCATAGCAGTTAAACTGTACCAAAATACTATAACTGTATAGTGTGAACAAACAGTATTCAGACATACAGCCAAACATAAGAGGAGAAACTATCACTTCCTTGCCCTTATGTATAAGGAGAACTGGCATTAAGTACTGGAAACTCATTGCCTGAGGCCATTTCAGCACTAAGTCACTGTAACACTATAGCAGCAGGTTGTTAGTGTTGCAGGAGCTGTGCTTCTGCACAATGTTGTCACTACCCAACTGCTATCCCATCCCCAAGCATCACCAAATCACCATATTCTGTTTTCAGAATATGTTTTCTATTAAGAGCCTCTTATAGGGCTTTGATACTGTCAGCCATCATAATGTGGTACCGTTATAGTACTTGATAGCGCTTCCTGTTACAGTGGATCCAGCAGTGGGTAGGCTGTGGGCATGCCCAGCTCACCCCGCTCTCAGTGACACCCATGGCATGGTAACTTACTATTGCCTCTCCCTGTTTATTGTAAGTGTCTCCTTTGAGTCAAAACTTTTTATTTTTGAACTGGATTTTTAAACAAGATAGGGCAAAAGTGCAATAGGGTACTGGCATGTCATGCTGTTATGACATTGCTGTGTTGGTACAGCTTCCAAAAAAAAGAAAAAAAATCACTGCCTAGTCAGAGGCAGTGGGGGCAGGGCACAGGATGGGACAAAGATGCTGTAATGCAGAAGGAATACCAGTGGCAATACTGCAAAGGAGGAAAGGTGTGGAAAGGAGAGTTCCTAGCCTGATGGCATTGCGTGAATGGTGATGCCACCATTATGACAGGATAATGCGCAAATGGCCTCTAGTGCAGAAATGGTCTGAGATACACCCCATAAACGTAATTGAACCGAACCTTGTATGAGTAAAATGTATGAAATATAGGATCACCTTCTCGTGTTGTGCCATGCTTTGGTGTTATTATGAAGTGGATTACAAAGCAAGTTTCAGTTTCGCTGAGGATGGAGGACTGGCTCATCAACCCTTTTGTCTTGTGTCTCCGATGCAAGAGACTCCTGCCTCCATGAAGAAACTCTGATATTATTTTGTCAATATCTATAAATAAGCATCATCTGGGAGAGATTCTTACTTTACTTTACTTTACTTACTTTGCTTACTTACTTTCCACTTCTAGAAGCCTGTCTTTTCTTTCCCTTTCACTGATGGAGACTGCTTTGACTGGGTAGCACAGATAATACTGTGTCTTTGTGAGTTTTAAGTTTGTGTCCTCCGTTGAGGAGGTGTTTGGTGAACTCCTTTTCTACAAAGTTACAGTGTATAAACAAGCACTTACAGCCATGTCCCAGGATCTGTAAGGAAATGAAATAAAGCAGACTGCAGCATGCTTATTTTTATCTTGGGTCCTGTCAGTTTGCCTGATCTTGATTGTTGACTTCTGCAGTCCTGCAGTTTACTTGTTTATCTGAGCAAAGGCCAAATCAAACAGCACCAGAATGGGTCTTTAATCTCTTGTGATAAAGAATACCTTTGGGAGGAAATTACAGTGTAACACTGAAGGAAAAAGAATGTAAAAGTACAGGTCTTTGAGAACTTGGTCCTTTTTCTTTTAACTTTTCCCCCCAATGTAGGGTGTTTTTTAAAAAAAAAAAGTTATGTCCTTGAGAACATTTTTATATTAAAAACATTTTAACATAGGATCTCACCTGAAGCTAACAAATGGCTGTTTTTCATCCATGTGAATACATTTCATCTCTGAAGGAAGACTGTTTTGATGTTTGATAGAATGAGTAATTATCAAAGCCCAGCCAGAAACTCTGAACAGCTTTGGCAGCCCAGCTTTCCGGCTTTGATACTGGGAAGCATTTCATTCCTTCTGTGTAACTCTGTTAGACGCCTGTTGCTGACCCAAAAAGGAATCTATCCCTTCCATTGTGACTCTCAAATGAAACCTCATGAGGACTTGATTCTTAATTTAATTAATGTATTGAATAATTATGGGACTAATTATTCATTTATTTTGGAAATCCATACAAATATCTTAATTAATAAAGTAGATGTGCTCCAGGGCATTAATTCTCCAATAGAAAATTTGGTACCAGAAGCAGAAATAACATGGAAAGAATACAGATAGGTGCCTACAGTGTGAAAAAGAAGAGCACTTCAACAATTATTATTATTATTATTATTATTATTATTATTATTATTATTATTATTATTATTATTCAGAACTAACAGTATACACTTGTGAAATGAAACAGTCAGATCAGGTAAGCCTTACATATGTAGACAAAAATATTTTGAACTTTCTGAAGACCACTTGAAGGCTCCCTCTAAAATGCATCCTGGGATGGTTCTTTCTTCTACCAGTTTGCACTTTTCTTGCAGTTTCCACTTCTGTGCCGTACTTACAGAGCTCTGCTTTTTTTTTTTTTAACATAGAGAGTGCTGGTGAGCAGATTTTCTGCTTTTCTCTTTGTTTTCCTGTTCATGCACGCTCAGTTATGGGATTCTGGAGGTAGCTGCTGTTTACCTTGCCTGTTGTAGACAGGCACACACAACTGCAGAAGGAACAGGGTGGAATCCTGCTCTTTTCCAGCTCAAGCCTTATTTGTTGCATTGTTTACCGTAGACATGCTGGTACAATCCAGTACCAGAAGTCTGTGTTTCTCCAGCCCTTTCACCATTTTCCCAAAGTTGATGAGGCTAAGAAACCTTCATCTAGAATGAAGATGAAGAGGAAAGGAGGGCTGGAAGGATATAAAAAGATGTTTTAAAAAGAGGCTTCTTTGTGAAAGACTTTGTTAACTGAGATATACTTGTGATTTACTGAATAACTGTCACTATACTTTCAGTTATATGAAAGTATTTATATCTATACTAGCATATTTACCTGGCATTACCTGGGATTTTATCTCATTGGTAACATTTGTTATAAGTACCTTAGGAATGACCTTACCTTAGGAGTTAGATGCAGTTCAAATATACAGATTTGAGATCCTGTGTCTCTAATTCCCCAATCTGTGTTGTCTAGTACCTGTAACTTTTGCTCATGTTCCCCAATCCAGACTGCATTCAGAGTTGTTAACATACAGAGGTTGGATTTGTGAGGGGACTTGCTGCTAGGCCTCGTCTCCATAGCAACTGGCCTGTTCAGAGCACTCTGGCTGAGAATTCTAAAGGCTCTTCCCTGAACTGCCAACTCCAGAATTCCATAGAATCTTCACAACCAGCCAATCATACGAAGTCTGCGCCTGCCTGATGCAGACGAACAGACAAGATCACCCATAAATTCTGACTTTTATATAGTAGATTATCACAAAAATAGGTGATAATGATGACAGAAAATTGTGGAGTAAATTAATCAGATTTTTTTTCCCAGCTGGCTGCTGGAGCAATTATAGAAATTCAAATTCACTAGAACATTTTCCTGTCTTCTTAAAATTAGTATTGTACTTTGCTGACCAGAATGATTCGCTGTAGGTATTTGAAACTTCTTCTAGCACAGCCAATTTGGCTGAATGCAGAAGAGATGGTATGAGTTATACTTCTTTCTGTGACAATATTGGTAGAAATATTTCACTGTACTTTAACTATCTCTGTGTATTCTCTCTCTTTAACATACACATCCTCACTCACATCAAGCTATCAATACAATTTTAACCACACAGAGACACTGGAAGAACTGAAATATCTGATACGTTCCATTATCTTCAGGTATTTAGAGGCAACAGTTTGAGTGTAACAATATTGTATGTATCTGTATGTATATTTAAAGCATTTACTTATCTCCTCTCAGCCCACCAAATTAAAATTAGTTTAAAAACCACACATGGTTAAAATAGTTGGAGCAGCCACTCTTGTTTTCAGGACTGAACACTGAATACAACCAGCTGTCTGATGCAAGCTCAAGAGGGATGGAGTCAAACTGACTTCTCTTTGGAAGGAGTTCCATGATCAGGATGCAGCTACAAAAAAGCCCTGTCATATGTACTCATCAACAAGCCATCTTGGGGTGATGGGACACACAGCAGGTCCCACACTAAAGTTCTCAGATTTGGGGCAGGCTCATTTCCCCAAAGAGTTGCATTTGCAAAGGTCTGCCAGTTTTCAGCTGAATCTTCTACTCACAGATGTCCTCATACTGTGTATGTATATTAAATACAGTCATTTTTGGTTCATTATCTACACTAGCTATATCCAGACCAGCTCCTTTCTTTGGCCTGCTTTCTAACTATTCTGTCATCAGCTTTTCTTTGAACTCTTTCCAATTTGTGAACATAGTTTCTGAAATATAGCACACAAAAATGAACACAGAATATACATACTCTTTCCAATAAGAATCACACTGTATTTTTGAAATTGTATGATAATACTTCTGTTTATGTAGTGTAAAATGAGCCATAGAATGACATCTACTTAGAATATTTGAATTCATCTTGACTAATAATATGTACCTGTTTCTTTCATGAATGTGGCAGATGCATTGAACTATAGCAAATGCAATGAGACCTTGGTATTCAGTGGGGTTTGGTTCCAGGTACCTTGTGAATGCCAAAATCCATGGATGCTCAAGTCTTATTATATTCAATGGCATGTTAAAATGGTGTCCCTGATATAAAATGTCAAACAAGTGCCATAGAAAGCCTGAGAATCCGTGAATCTATGAAATGGTGTAAGGCCTACTTACACACCAGTCTGTGACTCAGTGCTTGGCAAAATCAAGGCTTGCTTTTTGGATTTTTTTTTCCAAATATTTTTGAGCTGTGATTTGCTGAATTCATGGACGCAGAACACGTGGATATGAAAGGCAGACTACAGTTCAAAAATCTAATGGAAATTCTTATTCTTTTGAAACCCAGAGAAGTCAAATGCCTAATGGATGTTTTCTTTGTAGCTTCTGATTTCTAATCTTGTATATTCTCTCTGACTCAGTCATTAAATATATCCCTACAATCATTCGTTCCAAAAATAAATGCTGAGATTCCCAATAATGATAAATTCTATGCTCTGCAGAACTTTATTTTGTGTTAGTCACTTACATGATATGATCCACAGAATTTCCAATTACAAGAGAAAGAGTTTCTGGTTTTCATTTCTGATAGCAGCTGTTTAGTCTATTTTGAATCATGCTCCTAAGACTCTCTTGAACTTCAGAAGCAGTTTTCCGGAGTGAAAGAGCTTGAAGTGGAAATGTGGGACGGACACATAAGAAAACCTCTGTGACTGTAAGTGCGTAACTGCACAGCCTTTTAGGCTTCCAGGACATGCAAAAACCTTTTGTGGTTCCCAAAAAATAGGCTGTAAAAAACATATTGTCCTAAATCCTGTTAGTTACTCCCAATCAGAGCAAACCCATTGAATCCACTGCTAACTAATTAGCATGGAAATACCAAGGATTTAATATGTCCACTGTAGTTGAGACTAATCATAAGATTTAGGGCATTGTCCATCTCTAATATTTATTTATTTTATATTTGTATACCATCGTCCATCTAAAGAGCATAGATGTTGGAGTATTTCAACTCGGTCAGGTAGGTTAGATTGAGAGATGGGGATTTCCTTAAGGCTAATCAGTGAATCCCACAGGTTGGGCAGGGATTTTGTATATGGATGGCTTTCTCCAAACAATCCAGCAGATTAGTTGTTGCACTAGGTACTGTGCTTGCAACTACAGCTACTACTTAGATCATACTGAGGCAGAAAGATAAGGTATAAATATTTAAAATTAAAAACAAAACTCATTGCTAAATATTAGTATTACTTAGAATGTTTAATAATCCCCCACTGTCTCTGTAGAATTCTAATATGTTAACTTTTCCTAATTTGACAAGAACTGTTTTCAAAATAGAGCTTTTCTAATTTGACAATTTTTCAATAGCTGTTACTGGAGGAGTTTTTCAGTCAGTGAGGATAGCAGTAACCAGAGACCAATCTTTCTCCATAAAAGCTGAGGGAGGGAGAGGACTGAAGGCAAGTTTTTGAAACATTCATGACTGATCTTGACTCAGATATTCCATTCTCTTTGAGAGTTCCCCATCTGTAGGGAAAGCTAAGTATCCAAACCCAGATCTGCCATATGGATCTTAGAAGAGAATGTTGCCCTTTGTTTGTTACTATTATGTAACTTGTTCCCTTGGTGGCTTATACATTTCATCCTAATTCCTCAAATAGAGCACATTTATTTGATATTCCATAGTCAGGTTTCTGAAGGGGATGGGGCTGGGAAAGAAAATCTAGAATGAAGGTTTTAAAAAAAAATCCTTGCAATCAGTATGTTTGTCTTAAATTTTCTATGCTTCTCAGTTTAGAAATGAATATACAGTTGTCTCTTTAAATTAGGATAGCGTAACACATTGCAGACTGCATGCTATGGCTTCAGATTTTAATTCTGTGTACAAATGACAATACCAGTCATATGAAATCCATCATTTTATATCGTGGCCTTGAAATGTCCAAAGTGTTCAGACAGCTACATTCACATGCTTCATGCACATCTGAAAGAAATCTTCTGTTCCCATAATGCTAGAGCAATGCTGTACACAGAGGCAGCATCAAGGAGTTTAATTTATTGCTACTTCTGTTGCAGTTGTGGTCCATTGCACTTCAATGCTTCAATGAATGTTAATTATGCTCAGGTATGTCAGCAATATGATGTTGAGTACCATGCAGCGTTACACTGTGCTCTGTTGAATGTCAGAAAGCAGATTTGTAAGAAAGTGAACAAGAAGTTTCACAAACAGGCATTTTCTCTCAGTTTTATAGTAAAAATGTGCTAATTACCAATAATATTTATTTGATATTTATACCTCAACCTGTGGTCAAAAAAGGCTACCAAAGCTGCTTACAGATCATTAATTTGGAGTTTGCTGACCTCAGACTTACAGTCTTAAAAAAAAAAGTACACACAAAGAAAAGGAAATTGTCAGTGGAGGGGGCAGAGGTGAAGACTGGTAGAAGCAGGTGCTTGGGAGTTGGAATGGATGGAAGGCTTCTCATTAGTTACTGGGCCAAGGCATAATGGAGCTGTGTCTGGCTGCTCTTCTGTCCCTCACAGGCCAGAGTAATTGCAGTCAGAATGGAGGTGATCCTGGGTAACACTGAAATACAATCACAAACAAGAACCATAGCACTGTTTATACCATACCTATTTGTTCCGTTGTTTCTGTGTTTAGATTGTAAGCCTGAGGGCAGTGAACTGCCAAATTAATGATTTGTAAGCCATCCTGGGAGCCTTTTGACTGAAGGGAAGGGTACAAATGCTAAAATAAATAGCTTTTATGCATCTTGAGAAAATTAGGCCATTTCCTCACGGGGTATTTGAAACGGTGCAGTCTGTCCTCCAGTGAGGACGTCTGCACCTGGGAGCGGACTGGGACTGGAATACTTAATGTAGATCCGCACCTCAGCCCGCTCTGGAACAACCCCAAGTGGTCGTCCAGTGTGCTTTTGAAAGACCGGAAAAATCAGGTCTTTCAAAAGCATGGAGTGCACCACTGCGAGCCTGCTCCCTTGTGCGGATTTGCAGGCTCACACCAATGCGAGCCTGTGATCTGTCAGGGGCGGGCTTTAGGCTGGCGAGCTTCAGTGGTTGGTCAAGATCCTCAACCAACTGGAAGACGCCATTTTTGACACCAGAGCAGTGTGGAGCAACGAGCACACACTGCTCTGGAGCAGCCTGGACCGGGGAGCCAGAAAATCTGGTAAGTAGCGGTGCGGGGCAATTCCCTCGCCCCGTGTGGAAATGGCCATAGTCTACAGGTCACTTCAGCAGATTTATCCTATCAGTTCAGGATTGTTTCTGTGATATTTCTTTATTCTAAACTATCATACAATTGATAATTATTGATAATTATTTAAATTGCAATGAAAATGTGTAGTAAGCTGTGCCATTATTTTTGTTTTGTTTTGTTACTAAGGGATACGAATATTGTATGACAGTCATCTTTGATTATAAAGAAAGAAAGTTGTACAGTAATCACGTGTAGACTCTAAGTCATTCCTTGATGGCCTCTTGTGACAATGGGTTCCACCTAACATTAGGCCAATGGGCTTCCACTTGTGTGACAAGACTTCCTTTTCTCTTGCCCTCACTATCCCGAGGTAGAGTCCATAGGGTCCCTCCAACCTCTAGAACAGTTTTAGGTGCTATGTCGTGAAGAGAGAAACTGTTCCATCATTGGTGTCTGTTTTCTTGGCAAATGGATAAATTCTGCCGCATGTAAAAACTACCTGTGGTTTATATGTGAGAAACTATCTATACTCATTTATTCCTACATCTGTGTTCATAAAAGGCAACCAAAATAATTTACTTGAACTAAATGGTGAGAATTACTAGCTGTGTAAGTCCAGTGCAAGAAAGCACCCTTACGAATAAGTCCACCAATGTCCACAAATATTTAACTAGCTTTTTGCAGTCCAGGTTTAAAAACATATGTAATTTCATATCCTAAAAAATAATGGTACAGAAATAGTAAATCATTAGAAATTAAAAAAAAACAAACCCTCTGACAATCAGAGCAACAATTAAATCACATTCATTAATCAATTTAAAACTTTTTGGCTAAAAATGGAGTCCTATTGGATTTCTGCACGAGGCTGTTATAGCGCTATGATTCCACTTTCAACATCCTATGGAAACCTGCAAACCCCAGGATTCCATAGGATGTTGAAAGTGGAATCATAGCGCTACAATAGCCTTGTGCGGAAATGGCCCTAATTTAGGCATTTAGAAACTGTCTGGGATGGGATTTTAATGCTGCGCAGTGCTGTTTTTAAAGTTTGGAGCATCAGTATGGTGTGCAGTGGTGTGAGTGTTAGATTGTGGTCTGGAGACCGGGGTTCAAATCGCAGCTCCTCAGAAACCCACTGGGTGACCGCTTTCCGAGCCTCAGAGAATGCAAAGGCAAACCCTTGAGAAAAAGCCATGGTAAGTTATCCTGAGAGTCACCATAAGCTAGAAATGATTTAAAAGCACACAACAACAACATATAGTCTTTTGGTGAATTTTGATGTTTTTAATATTTCATGTTATAATTTTATAGATTGTTTAATTGCTTCTTTTAAATTTATATTTTTATTAATGACTTTGTATAGTTTTTAATTTGTATTGTTTTTAAACATATTAGCCACCTTGAGTCCCATTATTGGGAGAAATGTGGCATGTAAAGGAATATTATTTTATTAGTAGTAATTATTATAATTAATTGACAGGTGTTTTTCTAAATGCATTTATCTATAAATCATCATAAAACCAAACTATGATTTTAGGAGAAACATTTTCCTCCTATATTCCTCCTTGAGTCCCAGCCTGGGAGAAAGGATGGGTATTTTTTATTCCACAGAAGGAAATGCTTCTTCTAAGATGATGTGACCTTTGCAGATACAGTCTCAAGCAGACTACGTTTTGTAACAGAATTGTTCTAAATCATATGCAACAAGTTAGCCATCCAAATTTTATGTACCTCTTATAATGTGCCTTTCTTATGTATTCTTAGAGGAAGGACCTAGGGTGGATCCTAGAAGTCCATCTTAGTGAGAGATGTATTTGTTAAGAATATCTTTAGTTGCCCATTCTTTGAGCATGTGGAATTTGGCAGGAGAAAGGGTTGAAAAATGTGCTGGAATTTGTACAAATCAGATATGCTAATTTGGCACGAAGAGCATATCAAATGTGCATAAATTGTCAAAGTGAAGATTTGAAAGTCTGATCATATTCCAGTATGACCAGGGGGACAGAATGGAGCAATGGAAAGTAGACGGGTATGACTGCTGTAGTCTAGAGCATTTCCTTGGCCCCTTGCTGTTGCTGCTTTAGTGTCTGACATAGGCACCAAACGGAAAGAGGTGACTTTCTGGGGATATGGGACATTGCCTAAAAGAGAAATAAATCTGAATCTCAGTGCCCATGTTGGTTGAAAGAAATGGAATTGCATATGCAGGAAGCAGGACTGAACTGGACAAGCAGGAAAAAAACAAATGCATGTGTGTGTACAATTAGTTGCAGTTGTTTACAACTCAGCATGAATCAACAGCAGACAGAAAGGTCAGAGGAAGACACTGCCTCATGCTAGTATTAAGTTTTGGCCCTGAGGACTAGAAAAGTCAGATAAAGGCACATTTGGACTTAATTAAAGCAGGCAGGCCACTATGAAAGGCAGATATGTTGCAATTGGTCACCCCCCATTTCCCTAGGCCATGTATGTATGTGTTTTAAAGAGTTTACAAAGCCAGGACCCATCACAGACAGGGAAGTCTTGGTTTGTTATAACCTTGACCAGACGCCTATAAATTTCCTTATGTTTCCACTATACATGATGCATCAGTTGATGGAGCTACTGCATTTGTCATGCTTTGGATTGTATGCATGACTTATATGTCATTTATATTTTTCCATAATAACTCTTGTTGGTTTCTGGGGTGATTCATAAAATTAGGGTGGCACCAACATCATGTGTTGAATCATTCAACCTCTTCCGTAGGCCATGATGTACTACCTGATATGGCTGTGGAGCTTTGCCTGTAGAAATACATACTTCTTTTTATCTAATCTTCATTAATGTGCTGAAAACTTATAAAAGCTTGCTTGGTTAGACATAGGTAGAGGGCAGCCCTGCAGACGACGTTGGACTGCATCTCCCAGCATTTGTTATTATTGGCTACACTGACTACAGCTGCTCAACTTTCAGTACAATGGTACTTAGAAAGCTGCACTTTGTCCATTTCTTCCGTAGGCAATCTTTTAAGTAGAATAAATTATGTTCTCTCTTTAAGAGAAACCCCTTTTTAGGGATGCTTGTTTTATTTTATATTTTATTATCTTTATTACTAGATGGAAATGGTGTAAGAGGACTAGAAACTTGCAATGTTAAATATATAACATAAACAGCACATTTTCTTTTCTTCCTACGTTGCAGCTTTCCCAATATTTACAATTTTCCCAAGTCAACAAGTGGATACTTTATACAAATTACTGTTGCCAGGTTTTGTTTTCTCTAGAACAATTTGCAGTCATAGTAATGTGCTACCTTTTGAAAGCTGGCTTACGCATAAAGGCATATTTGAACTCCGATACCATCTTGCTTTTCTACAGAAACATATGTTGCTATTAAGTGCCTAAAGCCTATTGGAAAGGGTAACTTTTTATTTTTTAAAAAATAACCATCCCGCCCTTTCCTCTATATTGGACCTATTTACATTTCTTGAGGATTGCCTGTTCTTCTTTTTTATAGGTACTTTTCATTTGATTTAGGACTTTGGCAGAGCGAGATGTTTTAAAATCTTTATAAGCACATTTAGTAGTTGCAGGTAATATATCACCATTTCATGATAGTTTTAGAACCTTTTGAGATTGTATATTTAAATAGTTTTATTTTTTAAAAGTTCTGCTCTAGTGTCAAAGAAATTTTAGAATGTACTTTGTCTTTTCTAGCTAGTGCAGGTGTTCAGGGGGAAAAAAATCTGATGTTTGAAGTTGTGGTTGTCTTGATTTCATGCCCAAAATTACCCTTCAAAAAATTGCACTTAGACTTCAGGACTACTGAAAACCAAAGAAATATTTGACTTAAATAAATTCTTCAGTGTTTTTGCTAGAGATAAAATTGATAGACAATTTAAGTCTGCAGTTAGACTGATGAAAGACAAGGGGGAAAATACTATAGTCTGGAGATTAGTAATCAGCAAATTGGTTTGTCTTTAAAACAATTGATGGTACATCTTGTAACTGTAATCTCCTGATTTACTGATAAGACAGCTGATCTTGATAAACTTTTCCAGTCCAGTCAAGAATTGCTCAAATGTTTTTTGTGACTGTTTATGAGGTACCAGTAACTAGATCAAGTATTACACAAACCATGTACAAATGATATGAAATGCTTTGTCTGTCTCATCTTCTATAGACTAATACACTGTGTTGGTAAAACAACTTTTCTAAAATGCATGGAGAATGTGCTGATGTCAGCATCTGGGAATGGTGTAGAAATGCTATCATCTAAGCCAAAAGAATGAGTTGATGACCTCTATATGATGGTAAAATGAAATGAAATAAAATAAAATAAAATAAAATAAATGAAAATGCCATTTGGGTCCCTTTAAGATTGGTTACACTTCCGGAAGGAACTATGTAATAAGGGGGCCATTCCTTGGATGTTGTAAATAAGTCCTTCTTCTATAAGTGCTGAGGAAAATGTTGCTAGATGGTTTCTAACAAAACTTGTTTTGCTCCATAAGCAGTCTATATGTTGCACCAAAAGAAGACTTTGCCTTTGTTCATCTTTTAAAGGGGGCTTCATGGATTGCATGCCAACAACCTGTAGTGCAACAACAAGCATATTGGCTTTGGGATGTCTAATAGATTTCCCCTGGTTGAGAAAGGATAACCTGAGGGGTCTTCCTGAAAGACTCATGTTGTTTTGATAGGGAGAACTAGCTTACTGACTGTGTTAAAGTTAGTAATGACAATATGGAAAACTAGCTTTAAAGGCTTAGGGTTGATGCAAAATTTCATTCAGCCCAGTCTTTGGGGGTACTTGATTAGTTGGAAAACAGCTCTTTAAACTCTTAAGTCAGAAGGAAGGAATAAGGCCCTTCTTTGTTTGGGGTGTTGGAGAGGTAGAAGATATTTCACACTAATTTATTGCCAGTTATATCAAAACTCCAGGATGAGATGCTGGAACACATTTTGTATCCTTATAAGGCAAAAGCTTTTACATCAAAAGATGCTAGTTATTGTTAGATTGTAACACATATAGCAAAGATAAAACAACCTTATTTGCTAAGGCTGCTAAAAGTATTTGTTCTACTTAAATCTTAAAGATATTGCTATGGACTGCGCAGGTGGCTTGTTGTTTTGACTTTTGGTATGTATGTACCTGTCTGCGTTCTTTTACTGGATGTGTAATGTCTTTCAGCCAAATACAGTAAATGACTGTTAAAATATATCTATACTGGCTTCTGAAGCATAGCCTCCTGTTAACTACTTTTCTTCATTTTTTTTTTAAATTGATTGCTTTTCCTTTCTGCCCCTTGTTTTGGGAATAAATTACCTCACACATGTGCAGTGACCAGACAGCATTGTTCCAGTGCTTCCTGTGGAGAGCTGCTGTCTTTTCAATTTGTTTTTATTAATATGCACAAGTGTTAAGTTGTTTAACAATTCCTGTTATTAATTAAGAGTTGTTTCCAAGAAGGATGTTGTCATTTGAAATTATGGGAAATTTTAGAAGTGGGTCATTTTAGTTAAATAAAACAAAAACAAAAACAAAAAAACATTTTATATTTCCATGATGAAATACCAGATGAGAGCCTTCAAGCTACCTGGAAATTCCCAGGAGCACATAAAGGGAAAACAAAATACCATTTTTAACCACCATCTATCTATCTTCTCTTCTGCTCATGTGTCATTTGTAAATATGGCATTGATTAGTTTACTCATCTTTCCTTGAAGGGAAACTTCTCTTTTCTTCTGCTCTGACATATTTATCCTTGTCTGGAGACTTCATTTACCTTTAAAATAATCAATGTGTAACCTTATCGTTTAGATTTAACCAGGCAAGATTAGGATTTCAAGAATAGCAGTTTTAAGGAACCTCTTCCCTCTGAATCTGTTCAGCTCAGATCATTTGGGTGGACTGGGAGGAAGTTGGCTATATTTATATTCTCTCATACTCTCTTCTCCCATATTCAGCCTCAGTATGGGTGATGTTCTTTGGCTATCTTGTGGAGAGAGAAGACATTGGCTATATAAATGACACAATCCTATTTATATAGTATACTCAGTTTGGGGTGCCTTATGTTAAAGATTATGTGCCACTGTCACAGCGTGTTCTAAAGTAAGTGTCCATTTTTTATTGCAATTACAGCAAAAAACTTTTAATGCTTGTTAAGTGCCAAGTGACTAAACTAAAGCTGACATACTTTGGCCATATCATGAGAAGACATGACTCACTAGAAAAAGTAGTAATGCTTAGTAAGGTAAATGGCAGTAGGAAAAAAGGAAGATCGCATTATTAGATGGATAGGCTCTGTCATGAGCCAGGCTGAGCGTGCTGCTGATTCAGACAGGGACTCCAAGTTAGACTTGGACTCCCACCCGGGGGAGGATCTCTTGGAGGGAGAGGGGGCTCCTTCACAGTCAAGGGAGGGGCCTGCCAGCGACCCCACAGCTGTCCCGGGGCCGGATCCTGACCTAGTACCTGCAGCAGATGAGACCAGTGCTTCTGGCTTGTCAGAGGCTGCTGTTTCTGACTCCAGCCCGGAGTTTGCAGCAGACCCTCCCCAAACATTCCTCCAGAGGCGGCTGGAGAAGGGGGCGGTTTGGAGATCGCAGTGGCTGCGAGAGATGAGTCTGTTGAATCGGCCCTGAAGTCTGAGGGACTCCAGCTGTGAGCTGGGCCAACGGACGTTTGATCAGCTCAGCTGGGCTAAAGACTGTGTATTTAAGACAGACGCTGGGGGAGTTGGGCACGGGGCAACAACCGTCTACCACCTGGGAATCTGCATCCTGTGTCATGGGATTTCTGTTCCAGGCTAATCCTTGCTGTTGAGTTTGCTGCCTGTTTGTTTTGGTGACATAACCTCTTGATTTCTTCATTACAAAAAGCCATAAACTCAGCTCCTGCCTCTGTGTCTGCTTAAGCCACCGCCTGACATTGACAAGCTCAATCAAGGAAGCTACTGCCCTGAATCTGAAATACCTGAGCAGTGTGGTTGATGACAGAGTGACTTGGAAATGTCTCATTCATAGGGTTGCCATAAGTCAAAGTCAATTTGATGGCAGTTAACAATAACAACAACATGCCAAGTGCTTCCAAATGGAAGGCTTCAAACACTACCAAAGGGAAAGTAGTGTGCACCTGTTCTTTTTCCCTTCTCTCCTGTAAGAAAGCTAACTCTGGTAGGAAAAAGAGTGGAGGAAGCAGTAGGATGGTTAAAAAAAATTTTTTTTTAATCAGTCCTCCATAACATTCTGTGGAATTGCAAAGTAGAAGCCTCGCCAGAAAGTTTTGCCAGTGAAAGAAGTAAGCCCATGCTTTGTTTCATTGTGCACCATCTGGGTTAATTGTAGAGTCCTACAGCCCTTTCACACTACTGAGTTAGACTAGGATGATTCCATTTCAACTGTCATGGTTCCACCCTATGCAATCCTGGGATTTGCATTTTAAGAAGAGCTACTTAGAATTCTCAGGCAAAGAGCTCTGGTACTTCACTAAACTACCAACCCCACAGTCCTGTAAGATGCAAATAGAATCATAGTGCTATAATTGTTTAGTGTGATAGAGTCCCTAATCATTGTAGATTTTCCACGAGTCAGAGGTTAGGCCATCAAGTAGATCATGGCTGAGTCAACACTCTTCTCATTATACATAAGTAGTGCACAACATTTCAGAAAGATATAGGCCTAAATGCACTGCAGAACTTCCTTCCTCTCCCCTGCAGCCACTGAAGCCTCCCAAAAACAGGCTGGGGTGGGTGTTATGTGTCCCTGGTTTCTGAAGCAGGTTCCTAGGACTGCACAGAAGGCTATGGCAGACAGAGAAAAATGATCTACTTTGATTGCACTAGACTGTGTTTCTTCGATCTGTGATATTCCAGGGTTGGATGCTGAATTTGGGGGCAGCTAATAGAACAGGACAGGTAATTTAGTGGAAAAAAAAGATGACAATAAATTGAGGGAGTATTGTCAATCTGAGTTTGGGGCTAATAATTAAACCTAATAAATTTGATCAGTTCATTGTCTACCAAGTGTGTTCATATGTACTAACTCAGAGTGGAAAAGGGGAATATTAAAAAATCTGCTGTATCTTTACATTTCCAAATTCCATATGTGTTCTCTCTCTCAGCTTGTAATTCTGAGGTCAGAAGAGCAGTTTAGATACTGAGACCACCTCAGAGCTGTTCCATTTTTTGTAAATATGGAGGGATCATCTTTCCATTATATATTTAAGATTCCCTTGGAAGTTGAAGAACAGAGACATGACCATAACTATGTTTAGTTGGCATGTTTTTTCACCTGGAATCCTTGTGTGGCTTTGCTTTTCACGATAATGAGCACAGTAAAAAAAAATGTAAATCTGCATAGGAATCTGTTTTCATCAAAATCAAGAGGGCACCTCCCTTTTCACTGCTGCCTTCTTATTCTCTGGTCACATTGGAGATGCCATCAAAATTAAGGAAATGAGATGTTTCTCTTTGACAGTATTGACTTGCCTTTGTAATCTCATAAAATCTTGCAACAGCATTTCATTGTTGCCCTCATACAGCAGAATGCGCCTGTGCCTCTACAGCAGGAGTAGCCATAACTCCCAGAATCCCTCATTCTGGGGCATAGGATACTGCATGGAGGGGTGAGATGTTAAGATTTTTTGGCAAGTTACCTGTCTAACATCTTAAAGACTTGTTGGCTGCTATATAACTAGATATGTTAGTTTTTTAAAAACATATTTGTTGAAATCCTTAGGAGAACAAATACAGTGAAGTGAAGATGTGGCTTTTTGCTAAGGCCTTTTACACAAACGGTCACATTTTCATGCTTTTAGATTCTTTTAAACTATTTTAATCTAGTCAGACTGGTTTTATTATGTACTGCCATAAAAACTTTAAAGAGATGGAAGAATAGAAATATTTTTTAAAGAATAATATAGGAATAACAAAACAAGAAATACAAACTGTAATATAGTTCCGTCTCTCTTTTCATTATGGAATAAAACTCACAGAACAGTCATCTGACAGAAAAGAAAAATTGAAAGAGAAGTGTATTTCTTTATTTATTTTGATAGTCTCAGTTTCAGGAACACCTCAGTTCTCTTCTCTAAGTACAAGAAAACATATCTTTAGTGTTGAGGAATGGGAAGTGGTGATATGAAAGTGGTAAGAGCCATGTTTCTGGAAAAGAAGAGGTGTTTCCCTACATTTTAACCTTTTACATTTTAATTCATCTTCTGTTATCATAATATCCTACACTTTGAACATCTATGCTTTTATGGGAGCCTCATGTTGGTTCCATTTGCTTGCCCAAGTTACTGTGGATGTTTGAAGTAAAAGAGAGGCTTTTTATGTGGGGTTAGAGGATCATCTGATTCCATCATGCGCAGCAAGACCAGTTTTGGATCTGTTACAGTTAGGCAATATGAAATGTTACTGCACATGGCCAATGTATCTCTCCTGAAGGGTGAATGCTTTAAGGCGTTTTCTACTATGAGTGAAAAAAATTATTCTGATTTGTTTCCAGTGGTTTCCAACTTTTGGGACTGCACTGTTTTTGAAATCTGTGGCATCTAATTGGCATTATTTTGTATAGTGTATACATTATTGTTGTTGTTGCTGCTGCTGCTGCTGTGTTAATGATGTACACATTAATATATATGTTTATACATATTTAAATGAAAAATGTCCCATATGTTCTCCCAGTGAACTCTTTCTGTTTCCTCTAGAAAGTTCATTCATGATGTACTACCATATGCTGAAAGAGTAAAACCAATACTGATGACTATGATCTGGAAGTTCTGAAAAGGATAATAATTGAAACTTCTGTGAAGGAGAAGGATAGTTGGTCAGAAGGGCTAAGTCTTTTATTTCTGCGTATCAGTTTCTTTGTTCTTAGGTACCTTCAAGTTGACCATGACTTATGGCAACCCTATCATAGGGTTTTCTTGTTGAGAGATTCAGAGAGGGTTTGCCATTATATCCCTCCAGGACTCAAAGAATGTAAGTCTTTAGAGCCAGTATGATACATTGATAGGACTCTAGAAGACTATGGTTCAAATCTCTGCTCATCAGTGGAAACCTCCTTGGTGACCTTGGCCAAGTGGCACTATCTCAGCTGCTGAGGAAAGCAATGACAAATGTCATGTGAATAAATCCTGCAGAGACAACTTTATAATGCATATTTATTGTGTGTAGTTATCTTTTTATAATGGGATTTGAATTGATACAGTAGGATATTATGTGAGTCTGTTGCAACAAAGCAGCAGAACTTTGTGGCTGTTAAAAACTGTGGCAGAGGGCTTTGTGAACTTCATGGAATGTAGCTTTATTTGATATATACTTACATATACACTGGAATGTGGGAATGAGGGATAAGGGAGAATGGAAGTGTAAAATGTACCAGTAGGTGATTTTTTTAAAAAATGGTCGTTTTAAATTATTAGTTCTCATTAAGAGTGGAAAAGGATTCTGCACTGATACACAGATTAAAACATAATAATAATTTTAAAAATCCAGTTCCAGTATTTCTACGCTCAGTGTAAACTGTAGTGGGTCTTGGTTAGAAATAAAGGGGCACAGAGAAGTGCAGAAATGGGATGTGAGGTTGGAATATCTTTTAAAGCAGAATGCTACTTTCCCCACCTTAAGATCATACCTGTTGAGAGTTAGCTTTTTCTCTCACATGCTCTTTGCCTCACACAAGCTGTCACAGATCCCACTTGAAACATTCTCCATTACGCATTTACCAAAGAAATGTAGTGTTTATTAAATGGTCCAGTTGTTAATAAATTCTCTGCAGTATTTATACTTGGCAGAAGAACAGACATTATGCCAGCCCCCCCCCACAATATTTTAAATAGATGAAAATATTTTCTTTTAAAGAGTTTGCATCACAGGCTGCCACTTGGGCCATTTGGTCACCAGCTGACTGCTTTGAAAATCAGCATGTTGCCCATGCCATGTACAGTTCCCACAATTTTGACTGGGTATGGTTCACCTATATTTTTATGGCTCTGCCCGCATAAATGTTTTGCAAGTCAACAAATATCTGCAAAACATGGGTTGTGTGTTTTATACAAAGAAACTAATACATATTTTTAATCTTGCTACAAAGTGCCAAAAAGGTTAGATGGCATGCTCAGAAATCTTGGGAAGTTTCCTTAAAGATCTGAAGTAGATTCAGTTAATTGTCAGACATGTTTTACATTGCTATAATTATCTTCGACAGATAGGAATTTTATTTATCATTTAACAAAAGACATTGCTTGGAAATAGATTTTTTCATACCATCAAATGTTTTGAGAATACACAATGTTTCTCTTAAGTCAAAGATGGGCAAATTGTAACCCACAATTCATATTTATTTTATTTTATTTACTGAATTTATACTATCCTTCCTCCCAGGAGCTACAGTCTCCTCCATACTTCTTAAGCACTTGCACTTGACCATGAAAAATTTGAAGCAGGAAGGACATTTCCCAAAACTGGTCCAAAGCCAATCCTGTAGGTCTTCAGAAGTGTTGGTAACCATCAGAACATACTCTCCCCCAGAAACGAAAATTGGCTGGAAACAAAAGCCAGAAGTTAACCTCCTTCCCCCTCCCCCCTTGCTTGTCAGTTGATTTTCAGGGGGCATGACCTGTCAGATGGAGTGAGCAAAAGTGGCTCTTTGCCATCTGCAGTTGCCCACACCTCTTCTAAGTACAAGAAAAATACAGCTAACAAATTGGGTACATACATAGAACGTTCCTGTGGTTCTTGACCTATGATCCCTGATATACTTCTAGCAGATCTCCTGATGTTATAACAAAGAAATTATTGATGAGCTGGATTTGTTTGAATTTTCTACCACATTTGTGAAAGAGCCAGCTGCACACTAGCTATACTGCCTCAGTACTGTTGGCTCTGAGAATATTTAAGAAGTCGTCACGGATAGGTGAGAATGAGAATTTGACTCCTATGTTGCATACTACAAACACCAGCATGCATGTGTAATTTTGGAGAACTTACGTACAAATCAGGCTGTCCATTTAAGAAATTGAAATGTAACTAACTGATTCTTCAGTGGTGGATTCTCCCCTTCCCCCTATTCTGCTTGTCCGTTACTTTGGTTTTATGACCAGACAGTTGCACAGTAATGAAGGACTCAAAATTTTTATTTTGGATGCTGTGCTAAATATCTTCCAATGTAATGGCAATAAGATCAGAAAATGCAGTCCTCCCTCTACATTCATGGGCTTGACCTTCACAAATTTGATTATTTGTGAGGCATGTGCTTACTCCCCACCCCATTTTCCTCCTCGCATCCCTTGCATTCCTCACCCCAGGCTTGTGAAGCTTGGGTTTAAAAATGAGGGTTTTGGGTTGTTGTTTTTTTCATTTTGGGTGAACACAGCCCTCTCCCATTGCTAAAGGTGTGGCCTCTTTGCCATGTGGTTGCACATTCTGCTGCATATTGGCTGTTGATTGGTAAGGCGCTCCTTTCTCAAGATGGCCACTGGAAGTAATTAGAACTCCAGAACTCCCCTCTTCTTCATCTGAGGGGAAAGTACTGGTAAGCCTTTTAGGTTGTTCCCCCTGCTGTGCCTGGGCCAGAGGCAAAGAAATGGGAGTGGGGGAGCTCCAGAGAGGAATGGGAGGGGAATCAGGGGAAGTTATTCACATTTTCTCACTTTTGTTAGGGTTCTGTGCCCCTAACTCTCGCAAATGTGGAGGGGCTGCTGTACCCACTAAACAAAAATTAAATTCTGAGTAATCCAAAACAGTGATTTCTCCAGTATTAACAGCATTTAACAATACAGTAGTATATCTGTGTATCAGAATAGTTCTGAGTGTTACAAATCAGATTCTTTCTTCATTGTGGCTCTATACAGTCCCATAGATGAGGCCACACATTCAAACCATAAAGTAAATTTTTCACCAGTTTCAGTGAAAAGGAAGTGTATCAGTAAAGATAATAACAACAAAAACACGCTTCCTCCTCTCTGTGAAAAAAACAGAGGCCTGGTCCAGTTGCTGTAGCACATTCAACCTCTTTGCAAAGTCCTTGACATTTAGATTTTGACAGTGTCCAATGGTACACATTTACTGGTAGGGCAGCATTGCTCTTCCACTCCCTGTGTGCACTCAAATCCTGCACTGGAGAAATCCTTCAGAGAGGTTTGATGCTGTGGAAGACTGCAACAAGGAAGGGAGAAAAGTCTCCATGCTACTGTTTGTGTCATGTTGGATATTTGATATTAGTGGCATTATTCCAAACCCCAGTAATATCAATTTAGTAATAATGAGAAGTAAAAGTACAATTGAAAATATAATTAAAAATAGACTGGGTAGCCCTGCCAGAAGAGATGGGTCTTTAGCACTTTTTTAAAATTCAGTCACATATTTTGCTGTCAAATCTCTTCTGGTAGATCATTCCACAGTCTTGGGGCAGCCAACAAGACCATAGACGACCATTGCCAGTCCAGTCCTGGCCAGTTTTAGTAAATGGTCCCCAAACGACCCAACTGTATGGGGCGAATTGTATGGGAGGAGGCAATCTTGCAGGTAACTTGGACCCAAACCATGCAGGGCTTTAAAGGTAATAACCAACACTTTGTCCAGAAACTAACTGGCAGCCAATGGGGAGATTTTAATATTGGTCCTTGCTGTGCCTGTAATCAGTCTGGCTGCCATAGTTTGGACCAGCTGGAGTTTCTGAACTTGGTACAAAGGTGACCCAATGTAGGGCTCATTGTAGATGTCCAACCTTGAGGTTACCAGCACGTGCACTACCATATTTAGTAGAAAGGGGTGCAGTTGGCATATCAGCACAAGCTCATAATAAGCACTTGTGATTGTGACATCTTATCTGAGTTGACGTTTGGAGGGATGAATCCAGCAGTACTCCCAAGCTGCGAACACAATCTTTCAGGAGGAGTGTGACCCCATCCAGAACTGGTTGACACACCTCCAACCCCAGATTACCACCCTTGACAGTAAGCACCTCTGTCTTGTCTGGATTCAGTTTTCCTTCATCCAGCCTATTACCTCCTTCAAGCATTCATTCAGAGGAGACACACTATCCTTAGCAGAAGCGGTTTTTGAAGGCATGGAGAAATATATTTGAGTGTCATCAGCGTACTGATAGCGCCCCACCCCATGCCTCTGGATAATCTCTCTCAACAGTTGTAGATGTTAAAAAGCACTGGGGATAGAATGGCACTTTGTAGTATGCCATAGAACAGCTCCTTTTTTTGAGGAGCAGCTATCCCCAAGCACCACCATCTGGAACCTGTCTGGAATCACTGCAACACAGTTCCTCTGATTCCTAATCCTCTCAGGCGTTCTAGAAGGATACCATAATTGATGGTATCAAACACCACTGAGAGGTCTAAAAGCACCAGCAGGGACACACTCCTGTTGATGCTAAGACAGAGATCATTCACTAAGGCGGCCATAGCAGTTTCAACTCCATATCCTGCTCTGAAGCTGGTTTGAAATGAGTCAATGAAGTGTGTGTCATCCAAGACCACCTGGAGCTGGAAGGCAGTCTTCTCGATCACCTTGCCCAAAAAAAGGAAGGTTAGAAACTGGTCTATAATTATTAAGGTCCATGGGATCCAGGGAGGGCTTTTTCAGGAGTGGTCTAACCACAGCTTCCACAAGATGGAAAGTTCCCCTCCCTAAGAGATGCATTAATAATATGTTACATTTGGAGCCTAATTGCATCTCCTCCCTGGACAACCAGCCAAGATGGACAGGGATCGAGAAAGCACGTTCTCTTCCTTACTTGCCCCAGGAGCTTGTCCACATCAGGAGAACTCACCAGTTGCAGAGTTGCTGGACACCTCAGTATCAACTTCTGCTCCAACAGTGGCATCTAAGTTGGCTCTTATGCAAGAAATTTTATCTGCGAAATTATCATTAAAAGCATCACAGTGAGCTACTGAAGGCTCTAAAATTGGATTCAGAGGGAGAGTGCCTGGGTTAGACCTCTCATCATCCTGAATAGCTCAGCTGGACATGAATTCTCAGGTGCAATATGTGCAGAGAAAAAAAATTTCTTTGCTCTACCTACTGATCCAGGCCTGACTCTGAATCCTCTTATTACTACTCCCCTGATCTGATTGTTTAGTTAATGAGCTCTCCAGCCCAGTCTTTCAGTAGAGTCGTCTAATGCAGTGTGGTGTAGCAGAGTTGTCATGCAGAATTACCATGCTTTAAGTAAAGAAGTTGACTGACCGTGGTTGGACTAAGTGAGAATATTAGGTTGGATAAACAGTGGGGGAGAAGAACCTACTTATGTTCATGATGTATTCAAATTCAAATAATTATTCAATATAGTATTGATCTGCTTTAATTGAACTCCAAGTGAGTGGAAGGAAGCACAACAGGAAGGGGCTATAGCCCAAATCCTATTGTTATTTCCATCTTAAAGTAGGCCTATTGAATCCATGGGAAGTTAAGTCAATACTTATGCAAGTCCCATTGATTCATTGGGTCTACTGTAGTGGGGACAAACAGTTGGATTTAGGCTTCTGTCTATCTGGTGCAGGATATCATTTTAGCTTAGCAGTAGGAAGAGTGTGGTCTTAGGGACACACATGCCCCTTGATCTAGCCCCACCCTTCTAGATTCACCAAACTACCTTTTCTTCTGACAAAAACAAATTATGAATTGCCTTTCCCGAAATCCTCCAGGAGTAGCAGTTCACCTTTTATAAATAGATTCCAGGGCTGCCCTACATGGTTAACATCGCAGAGAGAGAGAGTTTTCAAAAGCAGAACAGGCTTTTCTGGGTTTGGGAGGTTGTCTTTGTTTTTTGACATTTTTTGCAATCAGTGTGTCCCCACTCCACCCCAAGGTTCTAGGGCAGGAAATTTGTGGCCAGCGTGCCACATTTGCACACCTGTTTCAGCCACCTTTGGACAATTGCGCCTGTGTTGGGAACTAGAGTGTGAGGAAGATGAATGTATACAACATACACTGCTTTTGGAAAGAGGGTTAATGCGTTATTTAAAGGTTGGTGTTGCCCCCAATTCATCCTTATATAAAATGTCTATAAAAGCAGTTTAAAACCCATGATGGAAATGGGGAAAGTGCTCTTTGAATTATTTGACATTCCTTGATTGAAAACCACTGTATAAATGTTGTGGGTTCTGTTTTATTAGAAGGCATTTCATATTCTATTTATAAATACCCTAGCGTATGGAGAAAAAGGAATTCTGCTTTGAAGCCAAAGTACATTATATATCCTCACACAATGTTTCACAAGTTAAGAGATGAATTGTCTTGGGAACTCTCAGCAGCGTTTGGAGCAGGAATAGTTGGCAAAGGTCTCTTCCCGTTTTTCACCTTAAAAAAAATATAATAAAAGCTATTGTTAGCTGTTACTTATGATCGTAAAAGAAACTTTGGAAAACTGAACATCTATAAATGGAGAGAATGAAGCTTTGACAATTTCTCCCCCAGCAGCCATCATGTTTACACTATAACAAAGCACGTCATACTCTTCTAAATGATGTACTTCAGTTATTTATGTGAATTGTCTGGATGTTAGTTTAATCTGCTCAATATCAAAGTTATTTGTCACTGAGGAATTTCCTTGCATGCATGGATTCCCAGCGGCCATGCCAAAACATACTCACATTTGCTAACAATTAGAGACGACACTGCAGCAAGTTGCAGGCCAATCAACTTGCCATTGTTACTATGATCACAAATGGGATTAATGGGCAGGGGGGTCAGTTAGATGTTTTGTACAACTGCAAATTAAATGTTGTAAAAGACCTGACAGTTTTTCCAATAAAACCATATACTATATTGAAATATTGTAACAAAATGGTGGTAATGCTTAGGTGATGAAATACTTATAAACATTTGAAACTCAGTTTTAATACTGTACCAGAGCACTGCTTTGCCTTCCCTCCTGACAGAGTTTGGAAATCTGGTTCTCATGGGTTTGGTAGGATCACAGGAAAGTGGAGTGATTCCAATCAAGAGAAAGCCCCAGGTTAAATTATTGATCTAAATAAAGTTTAGCCTGCTATTTTTTAACCTTTTTTTTTTTTTTTGGAACAGTAAGGAAAATCTGGTCACTAAAAACATTACTTTCCAACACACTTAACAGCACAACTTACATCATCTAGGATGGTATAGTTTAATTTTTAAATACAAAGTTCTTTAATTTACATGATAATACTATATAATCATTACTTGTGGTAAGTTGCAGAGAGTGTATTCAGAATAAGATCAAGTACATCACTCAAGCCTAACAGTATTTAAGCTCTAAATGTAATTTTTTTGGTCTATCTGGAATACATTCATTGAATAAATAGGAACTTCACAAATCAGTTCCATTAATTTAATAGGTCTGTTCTAATTGGGACTAACAATTAGTTTCAAGCCATGGTTTATTAAACTAATCTTATTATAGGTATGTCTCATATTGGCTGTTGAGTTCTTGCTGGCTGATGATTGTCCTTAAAACCAACAAACATACACAGATAAAGCTCATATACTTAAATGGTACCCAATCACCCATTCATAGACATTTGGGTGTTTTACATAGGTAATGTATTCTGGGATAGTTCCCAGGAAAGCATACACAAAAAGCCAGTCGCGTAGGGACAAGGCAGCGATGGAGGTGGTTGGCCCCCAGCAGCAATGTTTTGGGGCGTCCTGGCTCGTAGCCACACCGCCACAAGCTGTGGCCACATCCCTATGCACCACGGCCATGCCCCATACACCGTGACCATGCCCCCATGCCCGTGTGCCAAACCCTCCTCCTGCTCCCCCTCCACACACTCCAAGTTCTGCTGCTGCAAAAAGCACAATGGAGTTACATGAATACAGATGGAAATCTGTCTTGGACTGGACACCCAGACGTGAGAACTTGCACCACTTGGCCACCACACCATTCTGCTTTATGTTCATTTCATTTTTTTATTTTATTCATGTTTTAATTCATTTTTTAAAAAAATTAAACAGGAAATAAATACACACATGTCTTAAAACTCCTACAAGATCTCTTCTGCTGTACCATGTCTGTCATTATTATTTCCTGCTTTTTTTTGTGTTTGACTTTGTGGTCAGACATTCCATGTGTGATGGTTTGATATGCCCCAATTCATTTTATGGGACTGTCAGTATAGGTTTAGCCAGGATGTTTGTGGTAAGATTCAATTTTAACTGTTATTTTTAAATGTCAAGAGAGAAGTTTAAGGTGTGATATTCAATATTTGTGACATTTATAGTATTTTTAAAAATTCAGTTGAAATTTAGATAGCAACTATTTTAGAGGTTTGTTAAAGTCATGTATTTTATCCACCCTTAATCACATAGATGCTTCCTATGTCAGCTTCTGATAGGTAGACTGTAGGAGTGTGAGATCATGCTACCAGATTGGTGTAGGATCCAGTCACAATGAAACAGCAATTCATATTTAAATTTAAATATGAATTGGGACACTTCTCCATCTTGTCACAAAAGAAGATATTTCAACATTTAGATATATTTGTAACGGTACTAGAGAAGGAGGGATAACAGTATGTAAGTGTCAACAGGTGAAATATGAGATGATTTGCTGGTAAAGGGAAGAGTAGTGGCTCTGAAAAGTGATGAACCACAATAAGGGGGATGCTTTCTAAAAATTAACTGCGCACTAACTCCTTGATTTGGCATTCCCCATCAGTCAATATTAAGCTCACTCAAGGAACAATTTTGTCCTCTATGCAGGCCAGCGATGGGAAACTGGTGAAGTAGAATAATATGCAATGAGTGTGCTGTTTTTTTAAATAAGTAAAACGTACTCTGTGTGTGTTTAGATTTTTTTTAATCAGTGTTTTCAAAGCTATTTCTTAATTGAATTGATTTTTTAAAATGTTTTCTAAAATTTTGTAGCACGTATTGTATCTGTTTTGTTTTAACTTACATTTGTAAACATTTTTGGGTCCAATTTTAAGAGAAACGTGGTATATAAATCAAATCAAATAAATGAAAACCTTTGGTCCTCTAACGGTACTCCAGCTGCCTCTCCCCAGCCCATTTCATTAGCCATGGTGTCCAGGCTTCTGTAACTTGAAGTCTGTAATGTCTGAAGAGCTAAAGCTCCCCCACTCTGGACACAGCCATCACTTTAGCCATGGCTTATGGAAAAGGACTTGATCTGTTGTTTCTGCCTTTTATTCCTCCTCTATTACTTGCTAAGGATCTGTAGGATAAACTGGAATCATCCTGTACAATCAGTATGCTCCTACATACTACCTTGATATTTTGTCAATTTGTACACTTCAAAGAAGCTCTTTGGCGCAAAGCAAGAGATAGCGATTGTTTCTGATTAGACCTTAATTGGATCCACATGTGAGCTGTACTCTCTAGAACTTCTTTTGAAACTGCAGATGGTCTGTTAATTCTTGAGGGAGGGAGGATGGATTTTCTGGTCTCATTCTCCCTCCTGTGTTGTTGGTATGACATGTTAAATTAGAGTTGGACCTAACAAGACAGGTAGTCGTACCCTATTAAGATCTTCTTATGCTGTAAGTGAATGGTCTGCTGGGGGCAGAGGCATGATTAGTAAAACTAATTAAACTGAGCTGTAAGCACTGAATTTCTTGTCTAGTTCACCCATGCTAACCATTTATGCTGAGCTATTAAGAGGATAAGAGCAGGCGTGCGTGTGATTTTTCTTTAAGGGCTGGGTTTGTTTTAAATGTAATAAGCTGTGTTATGTTTTTCAGAATTATTTGACACGTACTCTCATAGTCAGAACATAGGTAGCTTTTCTCCTTTCTTTTCAAGACTTAGTAAAATCTGCCTTCTCCTACTGATCCATACATTTCTGCTATTTCTGAGAGCCAGCATGGTGTAGTGGTTTGATTGATTAGACAATGACTTTGGAGATCAGGGTTCAAATCCTTGCCCAGCTATGGAAACCAGTTGGATGACCTTGGGCAAGTCACATACTCTCAGCATGGAGGAAGACAAAGGCAACCCCTTTATGAACAGATCTTCCCAAGAAAACCCTGTGATTAGGCTTGCATTAGGGTCTCCATAAAATGGAAATGACTTGAAGGCACACAGTAGCAGCAGCAACAACAAACTGTGGATAAATTCAATAAATAACTGGAACATAGATCAAAGTGCCTGCATTAATAACCGTGCTGCTCCAAGCACATCTCATTTTATATTGGGGAAGATTCCTACACAGATGTGATGAGAAAATCCCGCCTTGGTTTGGTTCTGGATGTGATGGGTGGTTGAGCATGTGCTGTACTATATTTGCTCAAGAAGCATAATTTTCCAGCCCTGAAATATCTTTGAAAGGTGCTGATTAGCTTAAGCTTCCTGCTGAACCCATAGATGAGACTGCAGATACTCTGCAGCATTTTTCTTCTGAGCATCTGCTAATGCTATTAGGTACTGGATAGTCACTGCCATTGTAATCATTTTGACACCTGAGCAAATAAGAGCCAGAGTGTGAAGCAAGTTAAGTTGTTCATTCCATTCTCCTGTCCTGCTGGGCATCACAGTTGGATTGTTTTGTCAAGTAACTTAGTTTTGATGGTCTTTTCAGAATCCTCTCTGGACCCCAGTGTGTCAGACTCTTGAGCACAGTCATCTTTGGTTAGTTTTCAGAGCATGCATGACAAAGCTTGAAAATGATTGATGATCCAAGTGCTCAATGATTTATGGTCGGGTGGGGGTGGCAAGCCACAGACTAGAAATGAAGTTTACATCAGCCCTTATAATACCTAAATAGGAATAACTATTGATGTTACAATAAATATGAATCAGTTTTGGCATATAAATGAAAACCTGGTGTTGCCCAGGATTTTATTTTCTCATAGGTAATACCTGTTAGAAATACCTTAGGAATTACCTTACATTACCTTAGGAATTAGATGCACTTGAAATACACAGATTTGAGATCCCATGTCTCTAATTCTCCAAATTGTGTTGTCCCGTATGTGTAACTTTTCCCCATATTTCCCAATCCAATCTGTATTCAGAGTTATGAACATACAGAGGTTGGTTTCCTGAGGGAATACACTGTCCTCCTCCATCTTGCTGCTAGGCCTTGTCTCCACAGCAACCTGCCTGAAGCCCAAGAGCTCTCTGGCTAAGAATTCTAAAGGCCCCTCCCTAAGCTGCCCAACCCCAGGATTCCATAGAATCTTCACAGACAGCCAATCCTATGAGGTCTTCTCGCCTCACACAGCCAATCATATTGAGGTCTTCACCTGCCTGACACAGACAAACTCACAAACTTTTACTTTTATATATTAGATTTAGATTAACCACAAGTGGCTTAGAATACAGTGGGATTGTGGTAACTGCAGAGTGTGGATCCATAGTTTTAACCAACTGTGGATTCAAAATATATATGTAAAAAATGCAGTCTAATAAAGCAAGTGCCTCTACATATGGAGGGAGAAGAAAAGAACCCAAATTGCCCTTACCCCATGACTTTCCTCCTCAGCTCCACAGGCTGACAGAACTCCAGATTGAAGCCCCCCATGCACACACAGTACAACCGGGCAGCAGTGAAGGAAGCTGCAAGCCCCAACCTCCAGGTGCATATTCCCCCTTGCTTCCAGGAACTCCGCCAACCCACACTTCTGCCTTTGAGCAGCTTCCACCAGGACATAGTGATTGGCAGTGGCAGCAGAGCTCCTGCTCAGTTGTTCATGAATTACTTAACAAGGGTACCACTGCCACCGCTACTAATTGCCATTTCCCTGCAGAAGCAGCTTGAAGGTAAAAGTGGATAGCTGGCAGACACCCGAGAGGCAGGGGGGAAATGCGCGTATGGTGGCACACCTGGTGACCAGAACTTGCTGCCACCTCCACTGCTGCCCTATGCCATTTTTAATAGAGACTTGAGCATTCAGATTTCTTGGTACCTGCAGAGGCTCCTGGAACCAATCCCCACAGATATTGAGGGCCCACTGTACTGCTACTCAAAGCTGTGGACCAATGCCAATATTGGGTGCTGGTTTGCTGCAGCTTTCCAGGAAGGAAAGAAGGAAGGAAGGAAAGAAAGAAAGAAAGAAAGAAAGAAAGAAAGAAAGAAAGAAAGAAAGAAAGAAAGAAAAAAGTTGTAGTCAGTGGGCATATATATAATGCATGTCCCTGCCATATTGAGGAAAAGAAACCCACATCAGAAATCTTAAGAAGCACTGTGCCACAATATGAACCCGTGCTATAAAGAGCTGCCTCTTCCATGTTTCCCACAAGCTACTAGAATTTTTAGATTGTCAAGTTACAAAACTTTTGATATGAATGCAGTTACAGTTAAGAAAAATCTGTGCTCTGTATTTCTGATCGCCATCTTTATATAATGAGGCATCCGATCATGCAGCAGAACATGAGGAAGGCTCTAGAGAAGCTCGGGCAGTATAAGAGTTGTACCTCTAGCAATAAGATTATCTTGAACTGGTACTGGAAATTATTATTGAACAGCAGAGTGTAATGCTAACAATATTTGGCTATATGCATGCATAATACTTGTCTTTATGCTGACAATTTGTTTTAACATCTCAGGAGGAACTTACACCCACTGATTAATGTTTACTGAAAATAAATTTACCTGTATAAGAAAAGTGGTTGCACTTGCATCTGATAATCAGATTATTAAAATCCAGAAATAATGTAAAGTATTGAAAAACTACCAGAGATACTATTGGATTTTGGATCTTCTGGTTCAGAACTCACCCATGCAAACCATAGTGCTAAAATTTCTTTCAAGGGTGCTATTCTGAGAGCATGGAAGCCAATTTAATAAGATACATCTCTGTAAAGTTATTTCTTATTTATTGAATAGCATCATCTGGGGAAGCAGCCATACTAAGAAAGTTAATACAGTCAATTGGATGAAGAATAATGCCCAGCTTATAGTTTGCCTAAACTTGTATTATCTATTATTATTTATTTTAAAGCATTTGCTTATGTGTTCTCAGTCTCCCAGAGTCCCCAAAGCAATGTATGTGGATAAATGCATTTAAAAGCAGTAAATACATAACTAAAATACATTTTCAAAACAAACTGAAAAACTCCTCCTTAACATACTTCTAAAATCAAAGTAATTAAAAACAGTGAAAGAGAGACAGAGCAGCCACCCCTGTTTTAAGGCCTGAAGGCCAAGTGGAATGACACAGTTTTAGTTTCCTGCCAGAAACTCAGAAAGGCTGGAGCCAGCTTCACCTCTCCTGGGAAGGCGTCCCCACAGTTGGGAAATTGTAGCAGTTAGTCAGCAAGCTATCTTATTCAGAAAAATCTCACCTTTTCCCATAGGTAGCTGATTGTGTAAATAGAATGTGGGATTAGATGAGCCATTGATCTGGTACAGCATGGCTCTTCTTATGTAGCTTTAGACGACTTCCCATTTCTCTGCCTCACTCCTTCTTTCTGCTCTTTCTGCCATATAGTGAGCACATTGGCCTACTTGCTATTGAGTAGGGGATGGAGACCCCTGAATTCTTCAGCTGCTACTACCCACTAACTTACCCCATGACTCACTAATTTAGTGGGCAGTTACTGAGGGGTTCAACTTGCACTTTTTCCCACTTCTGACTCTGCAGAGACTTCCACTCTGCCTCCTGTGGGAGCTGAGAATCCTATGCATACATGTACCCACACACCAAGCTAAGGCCTATGAAGAGAGAGTGGAAAAGAAGAGATTTTTAAAGAAAACCTTACTTTTATTCTAAGTAAGCAATGTTACATCTGCAAGAGGTATCTAGTACATGAAGGCATAATCCTTCAGGCATTACTTAAGAGTAGTTGCAAAACACTCTAAGCCAAGGTTAGAAAGAAAGCATAAGCTCTGATGTGGCTAACTAAACATTGCTATGTGCTCGTGCTACAAATACTGTTCTGGGTCTTGGATGTTGATGAGAAGCTGGAAGTCTAGACCTCTTTGTCCAACCTACAACCAAGCTTCCCTAGGGAGAGTAAGGCAGGTAAGCACCCGTCCCACCACTCCATTTATTCCCAAAAGTCTCACAAAGACTCTCTTTCTTGCATCTTGGCACTGTGTTTTATAATCTCTCATCTCGAAGCTTTTGAATTTCTCATGAACTGGTCACACAGACTGGGCAGTTGTCTCTCACGATATCTGTTGCTCCTTTGTGATGCTGATCACCAATAAATATAACCTGACCATATCATTAACCCTTTGTTTATCTGGAAGACAGACTGTACCCTCCAGCTGTGTCGCCCGGATAATAAGAGATCCCATTGTTGCACATACTAAGCAGTAGGAGTGTGCATTGTATTTGACCACCTCTAGTACTGAATTAAGGAGATCCAGAAAGATTTGAGAGATGTCTGAATCAGAGCAGAGCTCACATGAAACAGATTGAATCTGATGGAATCAATGGCTTTTTGATGAATTCTTGGTGTGAAGGAAGGACAGCAGGGAGTAGAATGAAATGGGTGTTTACCTTCAAATCTGTGCTGAGAGATTATCAACAGTATTGGGAAAGCTGGAGTCTAAAATGCTGAGTGCTAACAGACCCAGTTGCTCCTGCTTCTTGTCAAGGTTGCAGATGATAGAGAGCAGGTGTCCTTTTGTATGTGTACTCAATCACTTTTGGATTCAGAATCTAAAATCTGACACATAAAAAGGGTTTAACTTTTTCAGAGATTAGAAAAAGCAAAAGAGATCTGCTGTATCAGGACAAATGTGCAAATATCTTTTTAAATGTTAACTTTTCAAAATGAGTAATTGATAAGTGCTTGATCTTTAGACACAGCCAGAGCTGTAAGCAAACTGATCTTCCATAAGGCATTCCCATGTTTTGGGGGACTGTGTCTGAACTAGACAGTAGGGAGGGGGTTCCCACTGAATTGACATCCCAACAAAATCCAAATAGTCTGTAAAAAGGAGCTAAAGTGAAAGGTTAATGTGATTGAGTGTCCCTGGAGACCAGGGTTCAATTCCCTGCTTTGCCATGGAAACCCACTGGTTGACCTTGGGCACATCACACACTCTCAGCCCCAGAAAACCTTGTGATAGGTTTGCCATAGGGTTGCCATAAATTGGAAACAGCTTGAAGGGACTCAACAACACCAAAATATTATGAAGTAAAACAGAGTGAGAGCCTCAGTAGGCTAGGAAGCAATAAATAAATTGAGCATAAAGCAGTTTGAATGCAAACTTACATAAGCCTATGATGCTGTACTGTTTTCTAGACCGAGCCAACTAGGCAAGAGTTTGCTGTCACTGAATCTATAAAGAAGGTTCCATTGTCTTTAATGAAGGAGTTTATACCCCAAAAGTGAGAGTCTTCTTGAATAGCAAAAAGAATTTAGTGGAGCAGATATCTTTTCTTTGATGTAATTCTTAACAAACTTCTTAATTTTTCTTCTGAAAATATTTCTGAGCTGATATTATTTTTGTCCTGTCATTCTAGAAATACATTCTTTATTGTTTTAGGTTGTCTCCCCCTCCCCTTCCACAAACCATGGAACTACCCTAGGTTTCATCATTGTTACATTATTTTTCTGAAACACAGAATTCCAGCACTATTCTGAAACACTGTGTGTGTGAGGGAAGCAGAGATCCCTCCCATCTTTGTTACTGGGATCCTTGGCTGGGAACTATTATTAAACTTTCACAAAAGTGAATTGATCATCTTTCTTCCATGATTGCCCTTCCTTTTCCTTTGCTTTGCTTTTCATAGTTACATTAGAACTTGCTGACCAGAAATGTATAAAAAAATCTAGAATACTGCTGTTTTGCTATGTTTTGCAATTTACAAATATTAAATTCTCAGAATGAGTATCATTCACTACCATTGACATGGCATCTGGAAGGAGGATAGATGCTAATACCTGACTGCGTCCTCCTTGCCCCAGCAATTCTAGTCTAGATCCTTCTCTGTTTGTGCTTCAGTGTGGTTTTATAAAGACGCTTTACTTCTTAAATGCTTATAATAACTGTCCTATTCTAGTTTGGTTGCCAGTCACTAAGAAGCTGCTTTGGTGGCATGTCTCCAACCTCCTTAAAATGGTGGAGTTAATTATGCCTAAACATGTGCGAAATAGGCCCTAAAGGCATCTAATACCCTAAAGCCTCCAGATCGTGTCTGATCTTGGAAGCTAAGTAGGGTCAGCCCTGGTTAGTACGTGGATGAGAGGCCACCAGTAAATACCAGATGCTGCAGGCTATGTTTCAGAGAAAGGAACTGGCAAGCCACTTCTGAATATTTGTTGCCTAAGAAAACCTTGTGAGATATAGGAAATTATAAATATAGCAATAGCAGTTACATTTCTGTCCTGATTTTCAGTGCAAAGTACTCCCTAAGCAGTTTACAATGTTTTTAGCTAACTGCCCCCAACAAGCTGGATACTCATAAATAATACGATATAAATAATAACTCATACATAGTCCCTCCTGCCACTCTGAAACACAGGTGATTGAGGGGCCCACCTGCGATGCTAGTGCCTCTGTGAAACAGTGGGGAATATTAGCTCATAAAAGAGGCCTGCCAGAGTGGGGGTACCCTTATAAGATCTTTTACACCTGTCTATACTGGTACTAGTGCAGGGAAAAACTAGCCTGACAGCCAAAAGTAAGCTTATTTATTTTATTAGAGGAATTAACCATCACACATACACGAGATCCAAGCATTCACACAAAGCTAACTGAAGAAAAAGGGAGGAGAAGTTTGGATAGCAAGAATTTAGGGCAAAGTGGGTGATATTTACCAGTCCAGAGAGAAGCGAAAAAGTGATTGTGGCTTAGACTAGAAGTCCAAGGGTAGTACAAATCCAGAATTGGAGTGGCAGGATGATGGCAAGTATGCCAAAAGTACTACGAGTTATCTGGCAAAAAGGCAAGGTTTAAATACTCTTTTTTTTTCTTCTGCCATGTGGGGGAAGGTGTTAATGGTTGTCTGGCAGAGTAGATAGTGGAGTCCACAGAGTAGACAATGAGGTTTGGAATTTGCTAATGGCCTTAGCATTAGGTGACAAAGGACTGATGGGAATCATGATAGCTTCTTGATTGCTGGGCAGGAAAGAGAACAAAGGAAAACTTTGAAGGGAGTGGGAAAAAGGTTGAAGGTTGTTAAGTTTAGATTCGGGTTCCATTGTCTCTGGAGGTTGAATCATTGATGGACATTTGCAAGTCCATCACTGGAGTTTCCTGGCGATTTCCTAACTATGACCTGCCCATGCCTTACAGTCCTGCCTGATCTAATTTCCCATGTGTTCAGCCAGTCTTTTGCCTTAGCCAGCATGGCCATGCAGCCATAGCAATGTAAAATTTATATTTGCCAATTAATCCATGTCAAAGCGTGGGGGTATATGGCCTGGTAACAATTCCACCTCTATAATATTTGTTTGTTTGAATTTGCTTTGCTTTCTTTGAATTTGGATATAGAAAAATCTAGATGTACACTCTCCATTTGGATGGGTTGTGCTTTTCAGTGTGCATGAACCTCAGAAGCACATTTAGGGAAGAAGAAATAAATGAACAGTGGGCAGAGTCTCATAAACCAACAATAGACTAACAGTTGCATATGTTGTTGTTGTTTGCCTTCAAGTTGTTTCCAACTTATGGTGACCCTATGGTAGACCTATGGCAGACCTATCATGGGGTTTTCAGGGGCTGAGAGCATGTGATGCATTCAGGATCACCCAGTGGGTTTCCATGGCCAAGTGGGGAACTCCAGATTTGTAGTCCAGTGCTCAAAACACTACACTATGCTGGCTCTCAACCCAAACATTGTAACTCCAGTTTGCCTCATACTGCATCTCAAATCAAATACGTTTTGACACAGAAATTTTCATCAGTGGACTCAACAACACCAGATAAGAAATCTGCCTTTTAAAATAAAAGAGACAGAGAAAGAATAGAATAGAAACAATAACTTCTCTTTAAAAGTAATCAATATTGTATTAAAAAACAACAGACACTCGCCTATAAGTTTTGTAAAACCTTAGAAGGAGGAGTGCTAAACAATTATCTTCAAACACTTATTTAAAAAAAAAAACCTCTACTATTTCAACTCCCAAACCTCAAAATTAACTTTCTTGTAACTTAGTAATTGTTCTCCAGCGTTCCTATTAGTAAAAAAACAAAACAACAACAAAACCCATCTTTACAAAACCAGTTAGTACGGTCTGCTATCATATACCAAACGCAAAGCCACTGGGTGAATAAATGGCATAATTTTATACTTCTAAAACCAGAAATGAGTTTATATCAAAGCCTTTCCAAGGTTCTGAATCACAAGGGAGAGCTCGCGTGCTTAGAACTGGCTCCCCAGTGCAGAATTCACCCTAAACATGTGGAAAGCTGGAAGAAACTGCCAACAGTTAACACCTGCCTGAATCTAAAAAGTCTGCTTTGTCCATGTGGGCTTGCAGGATTCCTTGCCAGTAAAACTACCTTTCCTAATAGCAGAGGGTTGAGGAACCTACTTTCCTGAGTGTTTTTGACTACAGAGCCCATATATAAAAGATAGAGTGATCCCTGAAACAAGTTATCTGTGACTACAAAATAATTTAAATAATGGTAAACATATAACAGATAACATATTTTCTACATATAACCCATACAGAGTTAATTCAAATGGCTTTTTGTTGATGATGTTATTGTGTGCTTGAAAGTAATTTCTGACTTATGGGGATCCTAAGGCAAATCTGACCTGGGGCTTCTGGGCAAGATTTTTTCAGAGGTGGTTGCCTTTACCTTCCTCTGAGGCTGAGAGAGTGTGACTTGCCCAGGGTCACCCTGGTTTCCAAAGGCTCAGTCCCACACTCAGACCACTGTATGATACTAACTATGTGCAGTTAAACAGACGTGGAAGGTTATCGCAGTAATGCCAACTGTAGAATAAATTGAAGAGATAATGGGCTTCTCTATCTGGGGTTCATCACTTACATTCTTGTTGACATTTCATGAGTGAACAAGCAAGCCAAATGAAAAGCATGGGTCACAGTATGCTATCAGCTCTCTTTGTCTTTGTCAACAGCTCATTTACTCTTCCTTTTTGTAATTGGTCAATAAAGAAATCAATTACAAGTTAAAACAAATATCTCATTAGAAAGTTGATAAAGCGGAGTGATGTAGAACTGAAAACAGCTGCTTTGGCTCAATCATGGCAGTTAACTAGTCCTTAACTCAGAGCTTTCCAAACTTTTCATGTTGGTGACACACTTTTTAGATATGCATCATTTTGCGACACAGTAATTCAATTTTGCTAGCAATCTGGAGGTTAAACTAACCCCCTATTGGAGACACAAACATGAACATAAATTGTAATAACAAAATGTTTGGGGATACAACATATCTCATGAAAACTTTTCATGTATTTTTTAAAATACATGATTTATAAATAATAACATATGTTTCAAAGATTTAGGCGACACACCTACACACTTCAGGTGACACACTAATGTGTCATGGTACACCGTTTGAAAAGCCCTGCCTTAACTGTTAGGCAGACTGGTTGAAAAAATCATTCTGTTTTGGTGAAATAAAAGGTTTTAAAAATATAGTTCAAATGATAAGAAGAAAACAGTATCTGTTGGAGTCATGAGATCTGCTATTTGTACCATAGATTCCATGTTACATTTATTTACACATGCCAGTTTTATTCCCAGTTTAAAGTTAGCTTTAATTCTTGTGGAATCCTTCACTTTTTTACAGTATTTATTGTGAGGCAGATGGAAATGCTGCAGGAATACTTGTAGTTTTAAGGATGTCCCCAGAACCTTACAGGTATGGCAGGATCTGAGCAATATAAGATTGGGGTAGAGGAACAGGATGGCACAACTGTTAGAGTCAGAATAACAATAACAATACCAACAACAACAACAATCCTGCTTTACAGTCAGAACATTGTTCTATCTAGCTCAGTGTCTAGCAGCACCTCCTTGATTTTGATCGAGAACCAGAGCTTTTCCTGCCTGGTGAGCTCTGGTCCTTATCAGAGTTTTTCATGTGGTTGACTATCTTCATATACATTAAAATGTTCTGAGTGTTGCAAGTTTGTTAAATATCCAAACAAATGCAAATGAAGGTGATAGTATTTAATTAAAGTTCTATTTGTAAATGTAAATAGGTTTGAAATAAGCACACACCTTTCAGTCCTGCATAAAGGCCAAATTGTGAAAGTAAATTGAATTACTCCAACATAAACCAGAGTTTTAAGTCTAGCTCTCAATGATGTTGTGAACCTCTGCCTGAGGTGTATCCACTGAAATTGTAACCGCAGAGTTACAAGACTGAAGTTGTACTACGTTTCATTTTACTTCCTCACCCCATATAGAAAACAAAATGTGTATTGTTTATCTTCAGTGTTGCATTTACATTTGGACATTTTGCTGTGAAAGCAAAAAGAATATATTTGAACTGACAGCCACAGAAATGTAATTAACAAATAGATAAATAAAAAGGTGAAAAGTTGTAGCATGGTTTCTTTTAGAAATCCAGGTTTCTTTGTGGACCCTTTTAATGACTGTGGGTATGGAGGAGGAGCATTACAGCACACAAATGCCAAAAGTAGTACAGGCCAAACACAGAAATACCACTCCTGGTGAGAACATGGTATTTTGCAAATTTTCCTCCCTGCAAGGCATGTCAGGTGGGTTGTGAAGGCATGGAATTATGTACTTGTACCACACTGTTGCAAATCAGATACACTGCATCTGCTCTCTCTAAGAGCTGTCATGTTTTTCCATTTAGTTTACAACCTAAGACTTTGGCATATTGAAAGTGATTGTCATTTTATTATTAATTTATTTTATACCCCACCTTCTCCTTGAACAGGATCCAGTTGGAAGATTTTTAGTTTAAACATGTTTTTAATAAATATTACAGTTTCTGCATGCTGGTGTTTTGGATTCTGTTAGTATAACTGTAGTATTATAAGTTTGAGAGTTTACTGAATTACTGCAGTTCCTTTTATTTTAATAGTAGCACTTATTGTATGCACTAATGTTTTTGTACCGGTAAGAAAGAGACTAGGTGAGTAGAAGCATCCTTGACAAATGAAGTACTGAGAGGCTAGGAAGAGACTAGGCTATGTGTTAGCAAATAGAATAGATAGATAGAGGTATCAGTCTGGAATTTCTTTTTTTTATTAACTTTTTCAAATATGTAAAATTAATACGAGACTAATAATGGAAAGAAGCAGAGAAAAGACAAGGAAAAAAGATAAATACAAAGAGAAAAAGGAAAAAAGAAGATTTAAAGAAAATAAATACGGTAAATAAAAGAGACTTCCAGCCTTCTCAACAGTGATTAATACTATGTTGATCATTTAAAATAGTAGGCCACAATGCTTCTCTAATACAATAAATTGCCAGCCTCCTATCTATAAGATGTAATTACTGGTAATCAAACTCAGAATTCAAATAATAATGCATACAGAAAGACCATCTGACATTTCCATATATTCATGAAAATATTAAGATTTAATAATAATATTCAACTATTTATTATTAATCCTTCCCAGTCTAAGTTGAACAAAAGCCATATTTTGCCTCTTAGCTATACCTGCTTCTGTATATGGCATCTATTGTGCCCCCTCTCTTTTTCTCTTTCAGTACACCCACACTGATAATCATATCTAAGTATAAAAATGATAATTAGTAATCTGTTAGCAACAGATCTCTTTATATTCTTTAAATAATTTCATGAAATCCACTCACTTTATTTTATTTACCCTTTCCTTAAGGCTGAGACATTGTCAAACAACAGACCCCCTATTGATATCTTAAACCCAGGCCCTTTTTGCATTAAGGCTTCTCGCGCGAGCGGGAGGGCGGCTCGCGCAAGAAGCCTTCTCCGGGAGGCTGCCACTTCCCTCCTCCTTCCTTCCGCAGGTGAAGGAACGAGCGGGGAAGCGGCACTGGAGGAGGCTTCTTGCGCGAGCCGCCCTCCCCCTGGGCGAAGCAGGAGGCTCTCGTGTCCGTCCCCCCCGCGCGTGAAGCAGGAGGTGTCGCGTCCATCCCCCCGCGCGCACGAGAAGCAGGAGGTGTTGCATCCGCCCCCTGCGAAGCAGGAGGCTGTCGCGTCCGCCCCCCGTAAAGCAGGAGGCTGTCGCGTCCGCCCCCCGTGAAGCAGGAGGCTGTCGCATCCACCCCCCCCGCGAAGCAGGAGGCTGTCGCGTCCGTCGCGCTAGCGCCCCGCCTCGCCCCTTCCTTCCGCAGGGGCAGAGGGAAGGAAGCGCGACCCGGCCGCCTCCCCAACGCTCCGCACAGGAGGTAAGTGCGCGCGGGCGCTAGGAGCGTTGCGCAAGCGCGGGTGATTTTCGCTTTGAGACGAAAATCAAAAAACCCGCGATCGCGCCGCTTCAGCCCCGTGAGCCTGGCGGAAGTGGGAGTGCGTCATGCAGAGCGACGCTCCCACTCCCGCGAGGCTCACGGGGCTGTCACGTGACAGAAAAGAGCTAAATCTTATTTTCTCATTTTTCCCCACTTAAGCCCCCCTCGAGTTTCCTGCAAAAGCACCGTAATTGCACACCATGAGTATCTTTCAAGAATCTTTCTATACATAGCATTGCTGTCTATTTTACTCTTTATCTCTTAAAGTTTGGAAAGATAATATTCACCATATATTGCTCAAATGATCAGAAGATCTCACTGCTTTAGCTACTCAGGAATATGTATTTTATAGACATTGACTTAAAGAAAATGTGTTTTTTTAAATATGGTCAACTTATATTGATGTATATGCCTCAACAAGTTCATCTGTGTAGTCTCACTTTTCTTCCATATTCCTTCCTTCCCCTTTTTGGGGGGTGGGGGAGAATCAAACTGAAAAACCTTAAGGGGTAGGTTGGAATTCTGGCCTCACAAGGCTTTCCTTTTAAAGACTTGAATGCAAGGTTTCACAAGACATGCTCTCATCCTCTCCCTCCCTCAGCCTGCTCCAGAACCTGTATGAAAGAGAACCAACAGTAGTTTAATTGGGTCAAAATTGATACTGAGTGTTTTTATTTAGTACATTTTTGAAATGTTGGGATAGGAGGAGCTTTTAAAAGAAAAGAAAAAAGAAGATTTCCAATTGCCTAAGCAGCTTCTCTGAAAAAAGGACGGAAGCCTTTTGCATCACTATGAGAAAAATGAAATACTTGCTTTTTATTTTTAAAAACTAACTGTAGTGTTGGTGTATATACTGTACAGTTCCCCAAAAATGCTCAATGCAAGGCTAATGGATTTAGTACTTTTCAGAAAGCTTCTTCTATGTTGTTTTTCTTGAGTTGCAGCAGAAGGGGAACAAAGATCCTGTCCAAACAGTGAGATTTTAGGGGTGTTGTTTTTATTTGAAAAAGTTAGGAAACATGCATATTAATATCCACTTTAAAATAATTTAGTATAATTTAGAAAATAGAGAACATACACATTACGTCTAGGAGAAAAAAAAAAAGTCTTATGTCATCTTGAACTTCCAAAGCATCTCAAATGTTGGCTATTTTTATGTTGTTTAGCTTTCCTAACTACTTACATAGTATTTGCTTGGGTATAAGATCATTATTCCAGACTCTATAGAAATAGGGAGAGGGGGCAGTGTTGCTTTTTGTATGGACTATGTGAGTGCATTATGTCACATTACTTTCTCACTGTAACTGTAGCTTACCCCATTCTCATGTGCGTCATTTACTTCATTCTCATTTCAGTAGCGCTTGTTTATAAGTAATTTTTTGAAACTCACATTTTCTATGTTAACATTGAATGTTAATGAAAGAAAAGAAATGTAAGTTGAACTATGAAGACTCAGGGTTTGTAAGATAATTAAATTCTATTTTAAGAGGAAGCAGAGGAATCTCTTGACCACATGTTCAGTGAGTTCAGATGCTATTTTCTTAAGGTTACCAGGTTTCTCCATGAATGAAGATCTGGTCTCTACCTGGGAGAATGCTCAGCTTTCTGAGTAGGATAAAGAGACAGCCACTTACTTAGAAAGACTGTATTTCTGGTAAAGATCGAGAGAAGATTTAGACAACAGTTCCCCCCAGTTACGTAAAAATTCATCTGCCATCAGTTATTGTGGAAAACTAAGCTATCTGAAGGTGAGTTGAGAAAAGCAGAACAGTGTATTCAAACACATAGACACACACATACACACAAAATTCACATGTGTATGAAGCATTGGCATGGAGTGAATCTGTGCTCCTTGCTCACCTTCAGTAACTTTGAATTGTGCCTGTGGTAGTGCATGCATCCTAGACCTCAAGATGATGTCTGAAAAGGAGCTCTATTTGCTCAGTGGTGGAAAGAAGATAATAAGAGATTGCTTGAAGCTATTCACTGATGCCATTGATGTGAAAGTTTATTTAAATGATAGCAGATTTCAAAAAAAGTCAAATCTATGAGATGAAGGTACAATGAACAAGAAGTCAAAGGAAAATCAGTACATTTCAGAGAAAATGCCGATGTTTACATAACAGACTTACAATACAAGAAATTGGCCATAGTTGGTTCTTTATGAAATACCAATGTTACCTCTCATCTTCTCCAGCCCTCTAGTCATAACCTAACATGTTCCCAGCTGATAGTAGTTCTTGGCCTAAAGGCTGAGGAATGCAAACTTACAGCTACCAGTTCCAGTCTTCAGAGCAAGACTGATCTAGGATGTGAAGATGAGACCAAGGAGCAATGAAGAAAGGGGAGCTGACCTAGCCAGAGAAGAAGATAGCTATGTGTAAAATCACAAGGAAAAGTTCTGATTAAAAATGAGTAAAATCTCCCAAAACAAGATGCAAAACATCCCGTGGAAGATTCAACAATGGAAAGCCTAAACCCTTGTAAAAACTGTAGGTTTTCCTCTAAATAATGACAAACAAAAATAAGCCAAAGATGTGGTGTCACACAACAACAACAATTGCAAAAAGTAACATGAAATGAGAAAAAAGATGAGAAAAAAAAAAAAAAAAATTGAGCTCTCTTAGGTGCAGCTGGTTTTTATTTCAGACACCCCCAAATTTTCTTGTACTCTGTCTGCTCTCTTATCTCTCATAACTGAAATTCAGTTCTGTATTGGTTGAAGAGAAGTCAACAGAAAAAGTGCATTGTGCCAGGGTACACTCTAGTTATCGAAGCACTGAAAGTATACAGTTTTGTATGTTCTCCATGCTTAGTCCATTGTCTTATACTTTTCCTAGGTCCTTATCACCAGAGCAATCATTTATCCAGGTCAAAACATTTCTGTCTTCTCTTCCAATATGAAACATTTGATTACACATTCTAGCATATGGGGCCTTCTATCCCATTTCAAGGAGGACTGTGGGTCTCTTTTCGTGGTACCACAGACCACCAAAGAGGACTTGATTAACATAACTAGTGACTGAGCATTGTGTGAAGTGATTCTCCTTTTCCTTCAGAAGAGTTCATCTAAGATCCAAACTCCACATCAGTTAATATTTATCATGCAGTATGTCTGTGCAGGGAAGGAGGAAAGGTAGGAAAGCTTTAATCCGTGTTCACTTTTCTCTATGCTACTGGTCTTGGATAGAAAACTCTACTCCTACAGTTTGCATTGAAACAAGTGGAAAAGTTTGCATTGTTTGCAAATGGAAAAACAAACATTTTTTTCCTATGCAGATTGCAAGTGTATGGGAATTGAAATCTGGATCAGAAACAGAACAGAGGACAAAAGGATACTCTCCTTTCATTTACTTTGGAGTAAGAAAAATGCCTTGTGTAGCTGCACACTACATAATGAAGGATGCCTAAATTTTGGCCCTGAATCATGAGCAAATCAGAAAGTTATGCTTGCTGCCCATCCTCTTCATTCATGATTAAAAGGTTCTATGCAAAATGGTGGCTTCAAGCAGTTAGTTTTCTACGATGGGCCGGAGGAGGGAACACAAAACTTTAAAAATGCTCCATGCTGTTCATTCTCGTGCTTTTTGGTGTGTGTGTTGTTTGCACTGTTTATATTTAATTGAAGTGGGGTAGTATGATTTTGAAGGAAGATGTTGTTGTCTGATATATTTTCTTATGGATTACAAAATGTCCTCTGAGATTCATTTGGGAAGACTTTCTCATGTATAACCCTTTCATTAATACTGTTTTGTGCTGTCTTTTTACACTGCTTTTCTCCAGATACTAAGCCGGTTGATAGATCTGCTGGTCACTTGCATGATGTCACTTGACCTGTTGCCACAAGTGATTATCTGGGTTTGTTTTCTCCAAATTCTTGTTCTGTTGTATAGCAATGAAACTGTACTAGTGTCCCTGCAAGTTGTGCATTAGCCTGTTCAGTTTCCAAATAATCTATTGTTTTTATATATGAGGTGTTTTAAAATATATTTACAATTTTAAAATATTTTAAAATGTTCTTGTGACATCAGTATTCATGTGCTTTATAATTACATTTAAAAGAGCATTTTGAATTGATTAATGAAATATAAGATTTTTTCTTT